>JAJMZS010000019.1:0-49873 GCA_023807205.1 Isotricha prostoma | reverse complement strand
CCAATCCCCAATCCCCAATCCCCAATCCCCAATCCCCAACTAAGAAATTCAAAATCAATTTAACAAAAATAATAAATATTATTATTAATTAAATCAGAAATTTAATATTTAACTTATAAAATAAAAAAGATAAAAATTATAAACATTAGAGTTTCAACATTAAATTCAAATTTATATAAATGAAATAAAAGAATTAAATAAGAAAATAAAAGAATAAAGTGTAATTAGTAAAATTAATAAAATTAATAAAAAAAGAAGAAATAACAAGAGATATTACTTATTACAAAAAACAATTAAAATTGATAAATTGAAAAAAAATCATCAATTTAATAAAATTTCTTACTTTTAAGTTAAATGTTAATAAATTAGTTGAAAGTATTATGGAAGAATAAAAACAATAAAAAATGTTTGGGTTATTTTAAATGAAATTTATTTTTTTATAAAATTATAAAAAAACTTAACAAAATTTATATTACCAAAAGATACAAATATTTTTTGAGAGAATAATATCTGATTTCAAAGAAGAAAATCCAAAAACAAATTTTAATTTAGAATATAATTAAAAAAAAATATTTAAAATAATTATAATGTAGAGTTATAATTAAAAAAAAATAAAAAAAAATTAAAAAAATATATTAATTAATGTCAAATACAGAACCAAATGTAATTGCTGACAATGATTATTATTCTCAATTATTAGAATCAGAAAGATTATTAAATGAATATGCAGAAAAAGGAGATTATAAAAAAGCAGAAATATATAAGAAAAAAATAAAAGAAATAAAAATGTTAATAAAAAAAAAGAGAAAGAAAGATTTAGAAAAAAGACAATTAATAGAAAATGAAAATTTAGAGACAAATTATAAAACAGAATTAGATGAATTAAATCAATTTTGGAATGATAAATTTAAAGATTTAGAAGAAAGAACACAAAAAGCAGAAGAAGAAATAATAGAAAGACAAAATAAAGAAATGAATGATTTATATAATTCATTAGAACAAGAAATGAATCAAGAAACTAAATATAGACCTTCTGCAGAATATTTAAAATTAGAAAATCAAGAAAAACAATTAGTTAAACTTCAAAGATTTAATGAAGCTTCTATTGTAAGAAAAAAAAAAGAACAAATTAAAAGTAAAGATATTGAAAAAAAAGAAAAGGAAAAACAATTAAAAATTCAAAAAGAAACATCATATAAAAATAAAAGACATGAGTTAGAAAAAGATATTTTAAAAAAGAAATTTGAGAAAGAATTAGAAGAAATGAAAATTAAAAAAATAAAAGATTTTGAAAGAATAGAAAAAAAATTTTCTAATAAAAGATTAGATTTATCACAACAACAAAAAACAGAAATAAATTTTAATGAAAATGGTAAAATATCACCAAGAAGAAATGTAAAAGGAAGTTATTCTGCTTTTCAAAATAATTTTGGTACAACAAATGAGCCAAGTAAAATTAATATATATAATAATACAAATAATAATTTTAATAATAATATTGCAGAAGGAAATAATGAAACAGAAGAAGATAATAATAAAGAAAATATTAATAATAATAATGTAAATAAAGATGAAGTATTAGAAAAAATAAATGACAAAGAAATTAAAAATGATGAATAAAATAAAAAAAAATATTATTTAACTATATAAAATAATATAAATTAAAAAAAAAAAAATGTCATCACTCAATTTTAATTACCTTTTAAAATATATAGTAATAGGAGATTCTTCAGTAGGAAAAAGTAATATTCTCTTACGTTACACTCATAATCAATTTAATGAAGAATATCAATCAACAATTGGAGTAGAATTTGGTGCAAAAAATATAAATTTAAATAATAAAATATACCGTATTCAAATATGGGATACAGCAGGACAAGAAAATTTTCGTTCAATAACAAGAGCATATTATAAAAATTCAGTATGTGCTTTAGTTGTTTATGATATTACAAAAAGAGAATCTTTTGAAAATGTTCTATCTTGGATTCAAGATTGTAGAAATCAATCACCAAAAACTATTATAATGGTTCTTGTTGGTAATAAAAATGATTTAGAAAATTTAAGAGAAGTTTCTTATGATGAAGGTGAAGAATTTGCGAAAAATAATAATATGATTTTTTTTGAAACTTCTGCAAAAACTGGTTTAAATATTACTAAAATTTTTGAGAAAACTACTCAAATTATTTCTAAGAATATTAATGAAAATTATTATGATTTAGAAAATGATTCTTGTGGTATTAAAGTTGGTATGATTGATGGAAATTCTTTTAATAATAATACTTCTAATCATAATATTTCTTTGGATTTGAATGATAAGAAAGAAGAAGAATTCAGTTGTTGCTAAAAAAAGTTAAATTTTTTTTTAAAATATTTAAATACTTTTAATCTTTTTTTTATTTATTTAATTTTATTTTTTAGAAATTTTGTATTTTTTTTGTATCAATGAATACTAAACTTTATTTTATTTTTTTCTTATTAATAAATAATACATTTTCTGTTCTTATTTTTCCATTCAAAACAATTCATACATTTCCAGAAGAAGATGAATTAAAATATCTTTTTAAAACTAGCGAAATAATTGAATTAACTATTGGTGAACCGAATCAAAAAATAAAAGCAAAATTAGATATAAAAGATTTTAGTTTTCATTTAGTTCAAAAAATAAATGATATTAATTATTATTCACAAAATATTTCAAAAACAAGAATTTTTGAAAGAAATACTACATATTCATTTTATGATTCCCAATTTAGTGAAGGATATGTTATTAAAGATAATTTTTTTTTTAAAAATAATAAAAATGAAATAATAGAAGGAAAAGGTATTTTTTTTATTTTAGCTATTGATTTAAAAGATACAATACCTTGTTTTGTAGGATTAAATTTTGAAAAAGAATCTGAAGATTATTTATATAATTTTATATCAATGTTAAAATATAGAGATATAATTAATAAAAAAATTTGGACTATTAAATATGAAAATGAAAATGAAGGTTATTTTATTGTAGGAGATTATTATCATAATTATAATTCAAAAAAATATAAATTAAAAGAATTTGTTTGGACTAAAATAATATTTTCAGAATTTTTGAAAGGATGGTTTATTCTTTTTGATAATATTTATATAGGAGATAAAAAATCACAATTTAAAACTATTGCAACTTTTTCTGTTGAATTTAATTTAATTGAAGGACCTCATGAAGTAAGAAAAGTTTTTTTAGACAAAGTTTTTATTGATAATAAATGTAAAGAAAAACTTTTATATTATAAATATATTTATGTATGTGATGAAGATATTAATTATTCAAATTTCCCTGATTTAAAATTTCATAATAGAGAATTGAATTATACTTTTATTTTAAATAAAGATGATTTGTTTATGAAAAGAAATAATAAAATTTATTTTTTAATGTCTTTTGAAAAGGCAATTGAAGATAAATTATTTCGTCATTGGATATTAGGGAAACCTTTTATGAAAAAGTATAATTTAATATTTGACTCAGAAGAAAAAATAATAGGAATTTATAAACAGGAAATAAAAAATAGTCCATTAAGTTTTATACTCATAATTATTCTTTTATTTTCAATTCTTATTGCATTATATATTCTATTTAAATATGTAAAAAGATATAATAGAAAAAAAAGAGTTTATGAAATAGATGAAAATTATGAATATATTACTACTATAAATTAGAGTTTTATTAAATTTTAATATTAAATATTGGGTTGTTTTAAAAACAAATTTAGTAATTAATTATTGAACATTCCATATAATTAGAATATTATTAAATAAATAATTATATAACATATAAACTTTATATTTTAATATCAACTAAAATTTACATTAAAAAAATCAAATGGATTTGTTTGTGTTTCTTGATCATTTAAATTCAATAAATTTTTTTGTAATGAGTTTTTTATTATTAAATTAGGAATATCATTATTATTTGTATTTGATATTTTTTTAATTTGAATTAATTTTTTCATCCTTTTTGTTTTTTCATTTTTTATTCTTTCTTCATTTTCTTTTTTCCTTTTTTCTTTTAATCTATTTATTATTTTTTCATATTCATTTTCCAAAAATTTTCTTTCAAGATTTTTAAAAAAATTCAATTCATATATATTTAAATTTTCTCTTTTTGTTTTTCTATTATATAACTTTGTCATATCTTTATTTATTTCCCTATTTCCTTTTTTATTATTCATGATTAATTTTTTTACTATTTTTTGTTCCTTAATATATGAATTATCAAAATGTGATTCTATGATATTATGCAATAAAAAATGATTTTTTTTTTCACTTTTTTCTTTTTTTAAAGATATATTTTGAAATTTTGATTCACTCTTAATTTTTCTTAAATTTCCATTTATGAATTGTGATGTACAATTATATGAATCTTTATTAAGTTGAATTGAATGATTTAATTTTTGTATAATAGGTAAATTTTTAACATTTTGTAATTTTAAAGAATTATTTGAACTAAAATTTTTTTTTAAATCCATCATTTCATTATTATTTAAATTTTGTTGTAAAAAATTATAAATTACATTTTTATTTCTCTTTCCTAATATCAAAAATTTTATATTTTTCTTAACATCCATAAGCACTCTAAAATTAAAATAAAAATAATAAAAACATTTTTAAATAAAAAAAATAAAAAATAAAAATTAAAATAATGAGTAAAGAAATAGTAATAGTAAGTAGTGGATATGATATGTGTATTCGTTTCTGGGCAGATTTCAGTGAATCACAATGTCGTTATCAAATAGAATATAAAGACTCAGCAATAAATGCATTAGAAATGACACCTAATAAAGATTACGTAGCATTTGCAGCAGCAAATGCAATTAAATTTATAGATCTTCATACATTAAATCCAACTCCAGTAACTTCAATAGAATCACATGAAGGTTTAGTAAGTACAATTTTAATTCCTCAAAATTTTGATAATTGTTTCATTTCAGCTGGTGAAGATTGTTCAGTTAGAATTAATGATATTAGAGCTGGGAAAGGAATTAAAGTATTTTATCATAGTAATTATGTTAATACAGTTGCAATTGCAAATAATAATAAAGATTTAATTTGTGCTGATGAAAATGGTCATATTAAAATATGGGATTTAACTAAAGGAGATGTTAGATGTGAATATAATTCTAATGTTAATGAAGAAGGTTTAGCTTTTAGATCAATTGCTTTAGCTGAAGATGAAGGTTTTTTAATTGGTGCTAAATCAAATGGTACTTGTTGTATTTTTGATTATAATGCTAATAAAGATATTGAATTTTTATCTTCTTTTGAAGCACATAAAAATTATATTACTAAATGTGTTTTAAGTCCTGAACATAATTTACTTGCTACTTGTAGTGCTGATACTGAAATTAGATTATGGGAAAGAGTTGATAAAGAGAAGAAAGAATTTACTTTAAAAAATAAGTTAATTGGACATAAAAAATGGGTTTGGGATTGTGATTTTTCATTAGATTCTAATTATTTAATTTCTTGTTCTAGTGATAAAACTATTAAGATTTGGTCTTTGGAAAATGGAAAATATATTAGTAATTTTCCTAATCCTAAAGGTGTTAATCATATTGCTCTTGCTGATGATGAAAGTGAATAAAAATGTATTTTATTTAAATATTATTTAAATTATTTGATATATTTTATATAATAATGGGATTATTAAATCAAAAATATATTATATTTTTTTAAGTAATATAATAAAACAATATATAATGAAAATTAAATTTATGATTTCTTAAATTTTTATATTTGTATATCTTAAAAAAATAAAAAAAATAGACATTTATTTTGTATTATAACATATTCTAAATTTTAATTATATTCAAAAAAATAATTGTTATAAAAAATGAGAGATGACATAAAAGAAAATTCAAATATTGATGAAAATAATAAAAGCATTTTAGAGAGTAATTTTAATGATAGTGCATATCTTCATGATAATATGAACAACAATCCAATAAGATTTACAGAATTAAATTCAAATTTTGATGATAATCCATTAGGATTTTCAGAATTAAAAGATTCAAGACAATCATCAATTGCTACAAACATTAATCCAAATATAAATAATAACAATAACATTTTAAATAATAATAATCAATCAAAACATCTTTTAACAAAAGGTTCATATCTAAAAAATTCTAATAATAAAATAATAAATAAAAAAACATTTAAAATAATATTAGTAGGTGAATCATCAGTTGGAAAAACATCAATAATGAAACGTTTCATAGACAATAAATTTAATAATGAATATCAATCAACAATTTCAGCAGTTAATACAAAAAAAATATATAGAATTGATAATGATAATATTGCAGAATTAAATATTTGGGACACAGCAGGAGAAGAAAAATTTAGAACAATAACAAAACAATTTTATAAGGATGCACAGGGTGCTTTACTTATTTATGATATTACTCAAAAAGAAACTTTTAATAAAATTGATTCTTGGTTAGAAGAATTAGTTGATGCTGCACCAAGTGATATTATTATTTTTCTTATTGGAAATAAAATTGATATGGATCAAAAAAGAGAAGTTGAATATAATGATGGGAAAAATTTTGCTGAAAAAAATAATATTTCATTTTATGAAGTTAGTGCTAAAAATGGAAATAATATTGGTTCTACTTTTGATATTTTATCTAATAAAATTTTTCAAAATATGAAAGAAGAAGAAAATAATGAAAATAAATATGATAGAAGAGAACAAAGAGGAAGTATTCAATTAAATAAAAGAACTTTTAATGAAAGAAGAAGTCAAAATCATATTTGCTGTTAATATATAGTTATAATAAATTGTCTTATTTAGTTATTGATATCATTATGATAATTATAATTAACTTTTTCATTTAATTATTTCAATTTAAATAATTATTTATATTTAATTGAATAATATATATATTTTCAATAAAAAAGATGTATTTAAATAATGAATATTTTTGAAAAACTAAAAGTTTCACATAAATTAAAATTTTTCACTAATCAAAAGTTTTTTGATATTTTCAAAGAAATTTTTATAAATATTGAATCAATAAATAAAGATTTAATAAATATATTTGATATTCAATCAAAATATAATAAAAAAGATTCTGAAGAAGAGAAAATATTGAAATTAACTGAAAGAATTTCAATTTATTGGGAAACAGTTTTTTTTTCAATTAAACCAAAAAAAATGAATTATTCTTTAATATCACATAATTATTCATATAAACCTGATTATGTTAGTGAAATAATTATAAAATATTTAGAATATTTTTCAAAAGAAATTTTAAAGGTATTGTTTCACTTAAGTTCAAAATTTAATATTACAATTGATTATTTAAAGAAAGAATATATTAAATTATGTTTAGAAAAAATAAAAATAATTGAAGAAAAAATAAAAAAAGAATTAGAACTAAAAAAAAAAAAATCAAAAAAAAAAAGAATTTCAAGTATAATATGGTCAAATAAAAATATAAGTAATGAATCATTTTCTTTAAAAAATAATTCATTTTCAAAAAAATCATTAATTAAAATTTCAAAGGATGATATTTATTCTATAAATATAAAAAAGAATTTAAAATTATCACAATCAAATTCAATATTTTCAAATTATAATAAACATAATAAAGAAGATAATATAAAAGAAAAAGCAATTATTGAAAATGAACATAAAGCAAATATAAATGAAGATAAGGAATTTAAATCAATTGCTGAAGGAAAACTTCCTTTAGGAACGTTAGTTCAACAATTTTTAAAACAAACTGATTTTGAATCTTTAGAAAAACAATCAAGAGATCTCAAATATAAATTAAATAATAGTTGTTCAAATAGTAAAAGAAAAAATAAAAAAAAAAACACTGTAATTGGAACTAAAATAAAAAATATTAAATTTACAAATTTAAATGAAAAACAAAATATAAAAAATAAAGAATTAAATTATTCACTTATATCTTCATATTTCAATAAAAAATTATTATTACCTAAAATTTTTAAGATTAATAGAAAAATGGATCACAGAAGTTTATTTTTGAAAGGAAAATTAAGTTTTTCAACAAGAAATAAACCAAGTTTATTAATGAGAAATAATTCTTCAAAAATATATAAAAAATTTTTATTAACTAAAGCAGATATGTTTTATCAATAATTAAAAATTGAAGTGAACATAAATTATTTTCTTTTTATTGTATAATAATATTCAATTATATATTTGTTTTTATACATATTTTCATTAAAGGGTAAAATATATATATCATTAAAATGGTTTTTTATATTTTAAAAATTTGTTTAAATAAATTGTTAATTTTTTATTGTTAAAATTAATTATGAATAAAATTTTCAAATTTTATTTTTTATATTTAATAAAAAATATATTTTCAGAACCTTTAAATGATTGTCAAATAGGAAGTACATGTGATGGTCAAATATGTTCTACTCATGGAAATTGTGCTTTAAATATATATAATTTTTATAATGATACATCATCAAATTTAAGTTTAAATATTTTTTCAAAAAAAGTAACATGTTATTGTCATAAAGGTTATTTAACTTATTATCCTAATTCATATAAAGTATTTAATGATTATAAAGATAATAATTTATTAGATGAATATAATAATTCAAGTATTATTTTATGTTGTTATAAGCAAAAAAAACAAATGGCTGCATTTTTATTAGAATTAATTTTTGGTTTTGGAATTGGTCATTTTTATTTAGGTAATTATATTTTTGCAGTTGGAAAATTATTAATTAATGTAGGTTTAATTATTATTGGTGGATTTACACTTTTTATTTTTTGTAGTGCTGATGATAATAATGAAAAATATAATAATACAAATTTTATTTATCATCCTTCAATTAATGTTGTTATGGGTATAATTATTTTATTAATAGCCTTTCAATTCGTAGATATATGTATTTTAGGTATAGGATATCATACAGATGGATATGGACAAAAAATTGATTTATGGTAAATAATAATCAATTTAATATATTTTTTAATTTTTAATTTTTAATTTTTTTATAATAATTAATCCTAAAATTGATAAAAAAAAATAATTATCATAAAATCCTAAAAAAAATAATAAAAACTGAAAAAAATTATTTAAATTATAACTTCTTGAATTAATAATCAAAAAATGAACGATGGTTCATCAAATGAACAAAAACCTCAAAATGATTCTGAGCAACCTGCTCAGCCTCAAGTAGAAAATCCTCAAGTTGAACAACCACAAAATGAAAAGCCTCAAAATCCAACAACAGAAGCTGAGGAGCCTCAAATAAAAAAACCTTTAGAAAGGAAAAAAACACAAAAAGAACAACAACAGAAAGTTGAAAGTGAGAAACAAGAAGAAGAAGAAGAATCACAGAAACATCATGGTCCAAAAGATAGTTTATTTATAAGAAATCAGAAAATATCACAAAAAGAATCATTAAATCAAAAAAGATATTTTTGGAATCAACCAAATTTATTAAATGGTAAACCTAATTATCCAAGAATTGCAAATCCTAGAATTGCACAAAAAGAAAATTTGCTTAAAAATCAATATGAAAATAGTAAAGAAGAATATCAATTAGCACCAAGTAGATTTATTAAAAGTGAAAATTATACAAAATTAGATTATCATGAATTAGATCCATTAAAAGAAGATGCATATGCAATTATGAATGGTAAATATTCTTCAAAAAGAGAAGGAATAGCATATATAAATCCAAAAGCAAATGAACCTCATGAATTAATTGATGGTCGTCCACCAAGAAAAGTTATGATAGATCGTATGAGGAAAGTATATGCTACAATTAATATAGAAACATTATTAAAACAAGCTGATATTGATTTTAGTACTGTAAGTCCTTTAGATTCATGGTTACCTTTAGAATTCTTTGAAGATAAAGATTTAGATATTTTTACATCTGAAGAATGGATTGAAAAAGCAAAAGATCCTGAATTAGGCCAATTATATATTCAAGGTGTTGGATTATATAGAGATAATAATGGTGTTGGTACTTGGAAAAGAGTTTTAATTAATAATTATAATAAAGATACTGAGAAATATGAAGGTGTTTGGGATAATGATGCTGATCCTAAAGAAAATTGTGCTCTTAGTAAAATTTATTTGTTATTTGATGCTGAAAATCCATTTTTATTTTGTAAGAAAGTGAAGTTAGCAAGTGAAGCGAGAGAAAATGCTGAAAGTGTTATTAGATATAATTTATATGTTGATAGAATGCTTAATGAAAATTTACCTGATATTAATGAAGATGTTAGGAAAAGATTACAAAATAATATTAAAAAATTACCTTTCTTAAAAATGGATCAAAAAAATGTTGATGATTTATTAAGAGATTTAAATAATAATTACTTAAGAACAACAAATAAAATCATTTTTGATAAATTTTACTATTCAAATTTATCTAACTTATTAATTATTGATAATTTAAAATTACCACCTGAAATTATTAATAATCCAGATATTCATAAAATTGAAGTTAGAGAAAAAGGACTTGAACCTATTCCTCCATATAATTATATTACATCATATAAATCATTTACTTTCAAAACTCTGTTTTGTAAAAAAGAAATTGTTGATTGTTTACAAAAAATAAAAGAAGAATGTAATAAGATTAAAAATTCAAATACAATATTTAATTTTGATATTAAAAAACCACTTCGTCTTCAAGAATTTAAATCACGTCAAAAAGCAAGTATTATTAATGTAGGAAAAAAATTAGATGAATGGGTAAAAATAATAAAAGATACTTTAGAAAAATCATTAACAGGTGTTGGTAAAGGTAGTTTCAATTTAAATGTAGCATCAAAAGAAATTTATGAATATTTAAAATTAAAAAAATATATGACAGTAGTTAAATGTTTAATGCAAGATGTTTTATATTCATTAGTAACAAAATCAATGAGTAATTATGTTAAATTTTTCCAACATTTCATTCCAGAAAAAGTAGAAATTAAAGATGTAAATGATGTAAATAATATTTTCCATGAAGAAATAGTAGAAGAAGAAATGAATACAACAAATGATTTAATTAATGTTGAAGAAGTTGAAAGTGGACCAGTTAAAGAGCCATCAGAAACAATGGGAGATGAAGAAGATTTCTTTTATGATACTAATAAATATATGGCATTATTCCAAATAAATATTATTAAAAAAGATGAAAAGAATTTAGAATATACTACAAAAGAAGCAGATTTAATTAAAGATATAATGCAAATATTTGATGATGGTCTTGAAAGAATGCAAAAAATATCTCAAGTTGAACCACTTTTACTTCCTAATTTAATTAAAGCTGGTAAAAATGGTATTCCTTTAAAAACTATTACAAGACCAAAAGGAGGTAAACCTGCACCAAAAACTAAAGAAGAAATTAAAGAAGGATTTGAACTTAATGAAGATGCTATTTGGATTTGTGAACAATATGAAGATTTAGTTGAATCACTTAAGAAAGCATGTGAACCTTTAACTCCTTATTTAGAAACATTTGGTAAATATAAGGAATTAATTGAATTAGATCCTTTCCATAGATTAAAAGAAATTAAAGATGATGAAACTAAAGATGTTGAAGAAAGACAATGGACTTATCAAAAAATTAAAGAAGATATTATTGAAAATAAAAAGAAAGAAGAAAAAATATTAAATGAAATTCCAAAAGTTATTCATGTTTCTTTCTTTATGATAAATGCAAGAGAATATAGAAATGAATTAGCAAGTAAATTTAATAAATTAGCTGATATGGAAATGGAATATTTGAAAGAAAAAGCTAAAGACTTAAATGGTAATATTCAAACTGGATATGCACAAATGGCTCATGAAATTACAAGAGAAGTTATTACAATTAATGATCTTAAAGAAGTACAAAATTATATTGCAACTATTCCTATGGAATTAAATAAATTAAAAGAAAGAACAGTACAAGTTGAAGAAATTTATAATATATTAGATGGATTTAATGTTAAATTAGATTATATTCAATTTGAACAAAGAATGAATTTAATGAGAGGACCAACAGATATTGAAATGATAAAAGAAGAAAAATTAATACAACTTGAAAAGAAAAAAGAACAATTAGCTCAAGAACAAATTGAAAAAGTAAATGAATTAATGGATAATATAAATAATTTAGAAGCAAATATTCATGAATTAGCAAAATATAATGATGAAAGTAAAGCAGAATCAGCAAAAACTCTTGCAGTATATATTAAAGGTAAAGTTGAAGAATATAAAAAAGATGGTATTATGTATAATGAAAGAGAAATGCTTTTTGGTAAACCAAGAACAGATTGGTCAAAAATTCAAGAATTAGATGGTATGTTAGCTCCATATTATAATTTATGGGTTGGATTAGATCGTTGGAATTCTTCACAGAAAAGATGGTTAGAAGGTGATTTTAGTTTATTAGATGGTAATGAAATTGATTCTACAATTACTGAACTTACTAAAAATTTCAATATGGCACTTTCTAGATTTAAAAGTGAAAATGTTGAAGAAGCTATATTTAATATTTGTATGAAATATAAAAAGAAAGTTGATGAATTTAAACCACAAGGTGAATTAGCTGTTGCTTTAACTAGAGGATTAAAAGATAGACATTGGGAAGAAATTAAGAAAAAAACAGGAATTGATTGTACACCACGTAAAGGATTTACTTTCCAAAATATTTTAGATGAAGGTATGATTAAACATTTAGAAATTTGTGCTGATGTTGGTGAGAAAGCATATAGAGAAGCTAAAATTGAAGAACAATTAATTGCAATTGATAAAAAATGGAAAGATATATTCTTTGCATTAACAGAACATAAATTAACAAAATTACCAACAATTTCAAATTGGAATGATATAAATAAAGAATTAGATACTGATATTATGGATGTTCAACAATTAGATTTAAGTCCATTTAAAGGACCATTTGCAGAACAAATTACAAAATGGAATAAAGATTTATTATTAATTTCTATGGTTTTAGAAGAATGGAATAAATGTCAAAGAAGTTGGATTTATTTACAACCTGTATTTGATAGTGGTGATATTGCTAAAGATATTCCATATGAACATAAGAAATTTAAGATGACTGATCGTATGTGGCAAGATTTAATGAATAGTTTAAATACAAATAGAAATGTTAAACAATGTTGTTTACAAGAAGGTTTATTTGAAAAATTAAAAGATGCAAATAATAATCTTGAAAATGTTGAAAAAGGACTTAATGATTATATGGAAAAGAAAAGAGCAATTTTCCCAAGATTTTATTTTATTTCCAATGCACAATTTTTAGAAATTTTATCACAAACAAAAGATATTAAAAAAGTAAAAGATAATGTTAATAAAATTTTTGAACCAATTGATTCAATTACATTAAAAGATGATATGTATATTACAGCAATATTATCTCGTTTTGGTGAAAAATTAGATTTATGTGAACAAGTTACAATTCATGGTCAAAATGTAGAACAATGGATGAAAAAATTAGAAGGACAAATGTTTAAAACTGTTCATCATTATATGTCACTTTCTGTTGAAGATTATTTAAAAAATCCAAGAAAAGAATGGGTTAAACATCATCCAGGTCAATTAATTATGGCTGTCAATCAAATTATGTGGACTAAAGAAGTTGAAAAACATATATTAGAACATACTTTAGAAGATTATATTCATGAATATGAATCTCGTATTTTAGATCTTGTTGATTTAGTCAGAGAAAAACAAACTAGAGTTATGAGTATTAATTTGGCTAATTTAATTACTTTAGATGTACATAATTCAAATGTTATGAAAAATTTAGTTTCTAAGGGTGTTGAAAGAACAAATGCTTTTGATTGGATTATGCAAATGAGATATTATTGGGATCAATCACTTAAACCAGATGAATATAATTGTGTTGTTAAATCAGTACAAACAGATTTCCCTTATGGTTATGAATATGTTGGTAATGCTGAAATTCTTGTTATTACTCCATTAACAGATAAATGTAACTTAACACTTATGGGTGCATTAAGACTTAATTTAGGTGGTGCTCCTGCTGGTCCTGCAGGAACAGGAAAAACTGAAACTACAAAAGATCTTGCAAGAACATTAGGTAAATTATGTATTGTTTATAATTGTTCCGATGATACAGATTATGTTATGATTGGTAAATTCTTTAAAGGTTTAGCATGTTGTGGTGCTTGGATTTGTTTTGATGAATTTAATAGAATTAATATTGAAGTACTTTCAGTTATTGCTCAACAATTATTAACATTATTTGGTGCTAAAGATAAAAATCAAACTGAAATTGTATTTGAAGGTAGTACTATTAGAATTTTACCAACATTCTGTGTATTTATTACTATGAATCCAGGTTATGCAGGAAGAACTGAATTACCAGATAATTTAAAAGCTTTATTCAGATCAATTTCTATGATGGTTCCCGATTATAAATTAATTGCAGAAATTAATCTTTATTCTTCAGGTTATGTTCAAGCTAATGAATTAGCTACTAAAGTTGTCTCAACAATGAAATTATCTTCAGAACAATTATCAACTCAAGGTCATTATGATTTTGGAATGAGAGCAGTAAAATCTGTATTAAATGCTGCTAGAAGATTAAAAAGAACTGAAACTGATAAACCAGAAGATCAACTTTTATTAAGAGCTTTAGAAGATGTTAATGTTCCAAAATTTGTTAAAGAAGATATTCCATTATTTAGAAATATTATTAGTGACTTATTCCCAAGAACAACAAGACCTAAAATTGATTATGGAGATTTACTTAATGAAGTTGATAAAGTATGTGAATCATCACAATATAATTTAATCCCATCACAAGCATTCAAAGATAAAATTATTCAATTATATGATACTTTACAAGTTAGACATGGTTTAATGATAGTCGGTCCTGCAGGAGGTGGAAAAACATCAAATTATAATGTATTAAAAGAAGCAATTTCTCGTTTAGCAGATGATAAAATTTTCTTTAAAACTCAAACAAATATAATAAATCCAAAAGCTATTACTCATGCAGAATTATATTCTGAACAAAATACTGATACAGGTGAATGGTCTTTTGGTATTGTCCCTGTTATTATTAATGAATGTAAGAGAGATACAGCTGGAAAAACTAAATATTGGATTATTTTTGATGGTCCTGTTGATGCTATGTGGATTGAAGATATGAATAGTGTACTTGATGATTCTAAAAAATTATGTTTAGCTTCTTCTGATATTATTTTATTAAATGATATGATTACAATTATGTTTGAAGTAGAAGATTTAGTTGTTGCTTCTCCTGCTACTGTAAGTAGATGTGGTATGGTTTATATGGAACCTTCATCTCTTGGAATTCAACCTCTTTATATTTGTTGGATTAAAAAATTAAATGAAATGTTAGAAACTCTTGCAAGAAATAATGCAAATAATGCACAACAAAATCAACAAAAAGGAGGAAAAGAAAAAGAAAAAAAGAAGAAAATAGAAAAGAAAGAAAATCCAATAGAAAGTATTAATAAAAAGTTAACTCAATTATTTGATAGTTATTTGGATGATTTAGTATATTTTGTACGTAGAAAAGTAAAAGAACCATGTCCAACAGTTGATAATAATTTAGCATCAAGTGTAATGAGAATTATAGATACTTTCTTTGATAAATTTAGATCACAAGAAGCCCAATTTAAAAATATGGATGATGATGTAAGACAAGTTGAAGATGTATTAGAAGGAATATTCTATTTTGCAATTATATGGGGTGTTGGTGTAACAACAAATGAAGAAGGAAGAACTAAATTTAATGAACATTTCCGTCAATTAATGTCAGAAAAAGTTATTGATAAAAGATTTGAATTACCAAAGAGTGGTACTTGTTATGATTATTTATTCGATTATGAAAAAGGTGAATGGATTCAATGGATTAATATTATAGAAAAATTACAATTACCACATAATATTGGTTATACTGAAATTATTGTTCCAACTCCAGATAGTGTACGTAATTCATATGTTATTAAACAATTAATTGTATCAAATAAACATGTTATTACAACTGGACCAACTGGTACAGGAAAAACTATTAATGTTAATGAAGTTTTAACAAAAGGACTTGGTGAAAAATATATGAGTATCATAATGAACTTTTCAGCACAAACAACAGCAAAACAAACAAGAGAAACTATTCAGGGTAAAATTCAAAGAAGAGGTAGAGGAAGATATGCTCCAGAAAAACCAGCTGCAATTTTCATTGATGATTTAAATATGCCTGTTAGACAAGATTCTGGTGCACAACCTCCAATTGAATTACTTAGACAATGGTTAGATCATTCAGGTTGGTATAATTTAATTAATAAACAATTTATTACAGTTGAAAATATTATTCTTTTAGGAGCTATGGGACTTCCTGGAGGTGGAAGAAATTATTTATCACAAAGATTCCAAAGACATTTCAATTTAATAACATATAATGAATTAGATGATCAATCTATTACAATGATATTTAGTACAATACTTAACTTTTTCCTTGCAAAATTCCCAGAAGAAATTAAAAATGCAATTCCTGATGTAATTAAAATAACTCTTGATGATTATAAAGAAATTAAAAATGTTATGTTACCAACTCCTGCTAAAATGCATTATATTTTCAATTTAAGAGATATATCAAAAGTACTTCAAGGTGTAAGCTCTCTTACATTAGAAATTACTAAAGAAAGATGTGATGTTGCACGTATATGGGCTCATGAAATGACAAGAGTTTTTGGTGATCGTTTAATTAATGATCAAGATAGAAATTGGTTAAGAGAATTACTTGAAAAAGGAGCAAATGATGTTTTTAATACTGATGAAGAATTATTATATCAATATGGTAAAACAATTATATATTGTGATTTTATGGGAGCTGATGCATATTCAAAGAGAAATTATAATTTAGTAACAGATGTTCCTGCATTTATAAAGAGAATTAATCAACGTCTTGAAGAATATAATGAAGATGGTAAAAAGAAAAAATTAAAATTAGTTATGTTCTTAGATGCATGTGGTCATGTATCTCGTATATGTCGTATATTACGTCAACCTCAAGGAAATGCATTATTACTTGGAGTAGGAGGTAGTGGAAGACAATCATTAGCTCGTTTAGCAACATTTATTAATACATATGATTGTTATCAAATTGATGTTGTTAAAGGTTATGGAATGTCAGATTTTGGTAAAAATGTTAAAGAATGTTTAATGAAAGCAGGTATTGAAGAAAGAAGTCAAACATTCCTTATTGTAGATACTCAATTAGTTCATGGTCTTATGTTAGAATATATTAATGGTATATTAAATACTGGTGATGTTCCTAATATTTATGCAGAACAAAGTGATAAAGATGCAATTATTAATGCTGTTAGAGCTGAAGTTATGACTAAATATGGTAATTTAATGGAAAGTAATGTTATGAAAGTTTATTTAAACCGTGTACAAAAACATATTCATGTTGTACTTGCTATGAGTCCATTAGGAGGTGCATTTATTAATAGATTAAGAATGTTCCCATCATTAGTTAACTGTTGTACTCTTGATTGGTTTAGTGAATGGCCAGAAGATGCTTTAGAAAGTGTTGCAATGGATAATTTCAAAGAAGATTCATTAGGTTTAGATGATGATACTATTCCTAAAGTTGTTAATGCATTTAAATTTATTCATAAAAGAGTTGAAGGTGAAAGTAAATCTTATTCAGAACAAATGAGACGTTATGTATATTTAACTCCTACTTCATATTTAGAATTACTTTCTTTATATAGTAAAATTATTCAAGCTAAAACAAAAGAATTTAATAAAAGTATAAATAGATTTGAAAGTGGTTTAACAGTACTTAATAGTGCAAATGTTGAAGTTGGTAAAATGCAAGAACAAATTGAAAAACAAAGACCTTTATTGAAAAAAGCAACAGAAGAAACAGAAAAATTAGTTAGTGTACTTACAGTAAAAAAAGATGAAGCAGAAAAGAAAAAAGCAACTGCCCAAGAAGAAGAAGCAAAAGCTAAAAAACTTGATGAAGAATGTACAGCAACATTAGCAATTTGTGAAGCTGAAAAAGAAAAAGTACGTCCACTTATTGTAAAAGCTAAAAATTCAATTAATAAAGTCCAACCACAACATTTAGAAGAATCAAACTCATATAAAAAATTAACAGAAGGTGGAGAAATTTTATTCACAGGTCTTTTAATCTTTTTAGCAGGTAATGATTGGAAAATTAAAGAATATGAAATTAAAGATCAAACAAATCCGGATGGTTCAAAAATGTATGATATTAAAAAAGCACTTGCATTTATAGAATTTAACAAAACAGGAGAATTACTTAAAAAATTAAGAAACTTTTGTGATACAATTGAAATATTAGAAGTTGATCCAATGAAATCACATATTAAAGAATTAGTAAAATATTTCACAAATCGTAAAGTAACTAAAAAAATAATTGAAAATGCAGCAAAATCTTTAGTCGGTATGTATGAATATATGATGCTTTTAGCAGAATATCTTGAAAACTTTGAAAATATTATTCAACCAGTTCAAATTAAATTTGATAAAGCAACAGAAGATAAAAATAATTCAATTAGAGCAAAAGAAAATGCAATTAAACAAAGTAGAGAAGCAGAAGAAGAAGTACGTCAATTAGATGATAATTATAAAAAAGCAATGGATGAACAAGCAAGTTTATCAAAACAAGTAAAAACAGCAGAAGAAAAATTAAGAAGAGCAACACTTTTAATTTCATTACTTTCAGGAGAACAAGCTCGTTGGACTAAAAATGTAGCAGATCTTAAATTACAAGTAGCAAATCTTGCAGGAGATTCTTTAATGGCAGCAGCTGCAATTTGTTATAATGGACCATTTATTTATTCATATCGTGTTAATTTAGAAAATGATTGGAGAAAAAAAATAGAAGAATTAGATATTATTCATACTGAAGGAATTACTATGAAAGGTTTACTTGAAAATCCAATTGAAGTTAATGAATGGAAACTTAATGGTTTACCTAATGATAATTTAAGTATTGAAAATGGTATTATTATTAAAAATACTAGAAGATGGCCTTTAATGATTGATCCTCAAAATCAAGGTTCTAATTATATTAAAAAATTCGGTAAGAGACAAGAATGTTTAGTTGTTATTAAAGGTTCTGATCAAAATTTCTTAAATTTAATTAAAGGTGCTATTAGAGCTGAAAAATGGGTTTTGTTAGAAAATGTTTCTGAAAATTTAGATCCTACATTAGAACCAATTTTAAATCAACAAACTATTCAAACAGGTACAAGTGTAGAAATAAAAATAGGAGAAGATTTAATTCCTTGGTCAAATAAATTTAAACTTCATTTATCAACAACAATACCAAATCCACATTATTCACCTGAAACATTTGTAAAAGTTACTATAGTTAACTTTGGTATTACTCCACAAGGATTACAAGAACAAATGATGACTCTTCTTATTAATAATGAAATGCCTGAATTAGAACAAAGAAAGAATGCTATTTTAATAGAAAACTTTGAATCAATGGCAGAATTAAAAGCAACTGAAGATAAAATTTTAAATGCTTTAGAAGGAGGTAATATTGCTAAATTCTTAGAAAATGATGATTTAATTGATCAACTTAAAGAAAGTAAAACTAAAAGTGAAGAAATATCACAAAAAATTGAAGAATCAAAAGAAACTACAATTAAAATTGATAATGAAAGAGAAAAATATCGTCCAGCAGCAGAAAGATCTTCAATTTTATTCTTTGCTACTTTAGATTTATCATCAATTGATCCTATGTATCAATTTTCACTTCAATGGTTTAGTAAATTATATGAATTTTCAATAAAAACAACACCAAATTCAAATAATAAAGATATAAGAATTGCAAACTTAAATAAGATATTTACTAAAAATTTATATGAAAATGTATGTAGATCATTATTTGAAAAAGATAAATTACTTTTCAGTTTTGTTATTTGTCAAAAAATTATAGTTGGAACTACAGATCATCCAGTATCAATACCAAATAATGAATGGAGATATTTCTTAGCAGGACCAAGTGGTGATGTGGAAATTCCAACAAATCCAACAGACTGGATTAACAAAAATGAATGGCCAACATTTTATAGACAATTACATTATATGGATGTTAACTTTGAAGAAACTAAAGAAATCGAAAATCATTTTATGAAGAATCCAAATGATTGGAAAGATTTATATGATAGTCATACTCCACAAAGTGATCCTTTACCAGGTGAATGGGAGGAAAAAATTAATAGTTTTACAAAAACAGCTCATTTTATTAAATTAATGATTATTAAAATGATTCGTCCTGATAAATTAATAAATTCAATTCAATTATGGATTGAGAATAATATTGGAAAAGAATTTATTGAACCTCCACCTTTCGAATTAGCAAAATCATATAAACAATCATCAAATATTGTACCTTTAATATTTATATTATCACCTGGATCAGATCCTATTAATGATATTAAAAAATTCGCTGAAGATCAAGGATATGATAAAAATAAATTTGATACAGTTTCATTAGGAAGAGGACAAGAAGGTAAAGCTATGAAAGTTTTAGAAGATATGAGAACAAGAGGAGGTTGGGTTCTTTTACAAAATTGCCATCTTGCAAAGAGTTTTATGAGTAAACTTGAAGAAATAGTAGAAAACTTTGATACTAATTGGCCAGATAAAGATTTCCGTTTATGGTTAACTTCAATGTCTAATCCATTCTTCCCTGTTAGTATATTACAAAATTCAGTTAAAATTACTGTTGAACCACCTAAAGGATTAAAAAATAATATATTGAGAAATTATAAAAAAATTGAACCAAAAGATTTAGAAGATGATTGTCTAAAAAGAAATGAATATAAAACATTATTATTTGGTTTATCATTCTTCCATGCAATTGTTCAAGATAGAAGAAAATATGGTCCTATTGGATGGAATGTAAGATATGATTTTACAAATGAAGATTGGATGGTATCAAGAAAACAAATAAAGATTTTCTTAGAAGAATATGAACATATTCCATATCAAGTCTTAGATTATTTAATTGGTGATATAAATTATGGTGGTCGTGTCACAGATGATAAAGATCAAAGATTAATTAAAACAATATTAAATACATATCTTAATGAAAATATATTCCAATTTTCAAAATATAAATTTTCAAAAAGTGGTATTTACTATTGTCCAGAACCAGGAGAACATGATGCATATTTAACATATATTGAAAATCTCCCTGTAAATAGTGAACCTGAAGTTTTTGGTTTACATGATAATGCAGATATAATTACTGCACAAAATGAAGGAGCTGAATTATTAAATACTGTATTAGGTATTCAACCAAGACAATCATCATCAGGTGGAAAAAGTCAAGAAAGTATGATATTAGAATTATTAGATGATATCAGAAAGAAAACACCAGAACCATTTGATAGAGAAGCTGTATTTAAACAATTCCCAACTGATTATAATGAATCACTTAATACTGTATTGTTACAAGAAGTTATTAGATATAATGTTTTACTTAATGTTATGAAAACATCAATTGTTACTTTAGAAAAAGGATTAACTGGTAGAATTGTAATGGATGAAGAAACTGAAGAAATGTCACAAAGTCTTTATATTAATCAAGTACCTTCATCATGGAGTAAAGTTTTCCTTTCACTTAAACCATTAAGTTCATGGTTAATTGATTTAGATCAAAGAATTAAATTCTTCCAAGAATGGATATCATCAGGTAAAACACCAAATACATTCTGGTTCTCAGGATTCTCATTCCCACAAGCATTTATGACTGCAGTTTTACAAAATTATGCAAGATCATCTAAAACAGCAATTGATTTATTAACATTTGATTTCAAAATTTTAGATGATAAAAAACCAAGTGATATAACAGAAAAACCAGAAAATGGAGTATATGTTTATGGAATGTTCTTAGAAGGTGCAAGATGGAATTATGATACACATTTATTAGATGATTCATTACCAAAAGAATTATATACTGATGTTCCTATGATACATTTTATTCCTGTTGCTGATAGAGTTCCACCAACTGATGGTGTTTATTTCTGTCCTTTATATAAAGTACTTTCAAGAGCTGGAACTTTAAGTACAACTGGTCATTCTACAAATTATATATTGTTTGTTGAATTACCTTCTGATAAACCACAAAGTGTTTGGATTAAAGCTGGAGTTGCAATGTTCTTATCTCTTAAACAATAAAAATAGTTTGAGGATTTTAAATATATAATTTTTATATTTTAATAATTCTTTATTTTAATTTTATGGAATATTTATTAAATTTATTTTTTAAAAAATTGAATAATTAATTTTATATATTTATATGAAAAAGATTAATTTAATTATATATCATATTTTTTATTTATAAAAATGTCTTTTGGACCTGAATCAGTCTTAAACGATAAATATAAATACATTAAAACAATTGGAACTGGTGGATTTGGAAGAGCTTATTTAGCAGAAACAAAAAATGATAAAAATAAAGTTGTTATCAAAGAAATTGAATTAGCATCAATGGATAATAAAACAAAATCATATATGGTACAAGAAGGATTTTTATTATCTGAATTAAGCCATCCTAATGTTGTTAATTTTAGAAACTTTTATTTTGATAAAAATAATGCATATATTATAATGGATTATGCAGATGGAGGTGATTTAGACATTAAGATAAAAGAGCAAATAAAAATTGATGAAAAATTTCCTGAAGAATTTATAATACAATGGTTTACTGAAATTTGTGAGGCAATTAAATATATTCATGAAAAAAAAATTATTCATAGAGATTTAAAACCAAAAAATATTTTCTTAACAAAAGATGGTCATGTGAAATTAGGTGATTTAGGTATTGCAAAAGCATTAGAAAATGAAATGCAAGCAAAAACTGCAATTGGAACTCAACCTTATTTAAGTCCAGAAATAATTGAAGGAAAACCTTATGATTATTCAACTGATATTTGGGATTTAGGTATCATTTTATATGAAATGATTGAGTTAAAACATCCATTTATATCATTAAATCCAAATAAAATGTTTTGGAATATTATTAATGTAAATTATGATCCTATTGAAGATTCATCATATCAACAACAATTAATTGATTTAGTTCCAAGATTTTTAGTAAAAGAGCCACAAGATAGAATAACTCTTGATGAAGCAATTGAAATTTTAGCAGATTGTAAAAATAATTTGAACAAAAATAATAATAATAATAATAATAATAATAATAATAATAGTAATAATAATAATGATAATAATACATATTTTGATTATTATAAATCAAAATCATTTATTTTTGATGATTTTAATGATAATAATAATGATTTTAATAGTTCTAAAAGAACAGAAATTACAAAATTCTATGATAATGGTGATTTATATGAAGGTGAAGTTATTGGTGATTTAAAAGATGGAAAAGGAGTAATGAAATATAAAGGAGGAAATGAATATAATGGTGAATGGAAAAAAGATAAAAAAGAAGGAAAAGGAGTATTTATTTATAAAAGTGGAAGTAAATATGAAGGTAGTTTTAAAAATAATGTTAAAGATGGAAATGGGGTATTTTATTATAAAAATGGTGATAAGTATCAAGGTGAATTTAAAAATGGTGCAAAAGCTGGAAAAGGAGTAAAATTTTTTGCAAATGGTAATAAATATGATGGTGAATGGGAAGAAGATGAATTTAATGGTAAAGGTGTTTTTTATTATAAAAATGGAGATAAATATGTTGGAGAATTTGCAGGAGGTGTAAAAGAAGGAAAAGGAACTTATTATTATGCAAATGGAAAAAAGAAAGAAGGTAAATGGGAAAATGATGAATTTGTTGAATAATGAAGAATTAGATAATTTTTTAAATATTGTTAAAGAATTTTATTAATTTTTAGAAATTAATATTTCTTAATTATTTGAAGATTTATTTATTATAATTTTATAATTGTATATTATTGTAAATTATTTTAAATGAATAATGAAGATAATAATGATATTAATTGGGATAAAAATTCAGAATATAGTGAAGTTTCTATTAATACTGATATTAAAGTTTTTAATGGTGCTATTAATGGAAAAAATTATTTATCTCAATTGAATCCAAATAATAATATTAATGAGAATAAAATATTATTTAAAAATACTCCATTAAATAAAGAAAATAATATCAATAACAAATTCAATCTAAATAATGATAATAAAAAAGAAAAAATAATTTCAAAAAATATAAATAATGATTTGAGAAATTTACAAGTAAAATCATTTAATTTATTTAATAATGAAACTCAAAAAGAAAATGTAAACAAACAATATGAAGAAGAAACAAATTCAGAATTATTATCATTTAGAAATGAAATAGATACTTCAAACAATAAAAAGAATATAAAAATGGATTTAAATCAAAATTTAAATAAAGAATTAAAGAATCAACAATTATTAATGAAATTTAAAGATTTAACTTTAGAAGATGAAGAACTTATCAATTCTGTTTCTGTACAAATATTAGAAAAACCATTAAAAAGAAAAAAAATAGATTCATATCAAACTATGACTAATTCACAATGTACATTTAGAGTATCTTCTATTGAAAATGGAATTGCTTTACTTGTAAATAGTCAAAATTCTATTTTTACTCTTCCTACTATTTTACTTCCTAAAAGTGTTAAAATAGGAAATGAATATAATTTTTTTATTGAAGAAACTAATAAAAATATTTTATTAAAATCTAAAGTTTCACAATTACAAAAAAATTATCAAAATATTATAGGTTCAAATAATTGAATTTTTCTTTTTTAATTTATTTTTCTGAATGTAGAGTTTAATGATTTAATAATAATATATTGAAATAATTATTATATATATCTTGTTATTATTATTATAATTTAATCTTTATTTTAAAATATAAATTTTTGTTTTTTTTTAAATTTTAAATGGATATTAAACAAATTAATAATCAATTTATTAATGCTTGTAATATATTAAATGAATTATTAGAACAACAATATATTGAAAATGAAAATAATAAAGATAAAATAATTGACAAATTAAAACTTGAAAAACTTGAATTAATTCAAAAAGTTAATGAATTAAAGGAAGAAAATAATAAATTAAAAACTGAGACATTATTATTAAAGACTAGAAATTTAAAATTAATAAATGATTTAGAAGAATCAGAAAAAAAATTACAAATTATAAAAAATACAATTCAACAAGGAACAATTTTTGAATAAATTTAATAAATTATTTTATTTTTTTTCAGAATTAAATTTTAATCAAGTAAAATCATAGCCCAGTACTTAGTACTAATCATCATTTTTATTATTTTTTTTTAAATTTTGAAAGTATTAAATAAAATATAAATTTTTTTTTGGTTTAAATTAATTATCTTATTTAAAGAATATTAATTATTTATTTTTAAATAAATAATTCATTTTTTTTAATGCCATATTCATGTCAAGAAATTCCATATTCAATTTCAATAGGAATTGATATTTCAAAAAACGAAATTAAAGATAATGAATTAGATTTTCCGATAGATATAATTAAATCAAATGAATTTTCAAATTATGATTATTTAATAACACCAATATCAATAAAAGATAAAAATTTAAGGAAAAATTTTCCAAATGAAAACACAGAACCAATTTTTATTGATGATTATTATTCAATATCATCATCTTTATTTAAAAATCAAATAATAGCAAAATTACATGATGATGATTTTAATTTAATAAAAGATAATTTAGACGTTATAAATAAGGATTTAGATTATTGTAATCATATAAGTGTTAAAGGAATAAATATAAAATATACTAATGTCAAAAATTCTGAAGAAACATTTATTTTAATTCAAACTTTAAAAAATTATTTAAAAATAAATCCAGATAGAAGAATAAATTTTGAAGTAGAATTAACAAATGAAGGATTAAATACATATAGAAAATTAGTTTCATCATTTGAAGATTATTATCAAAATATTGGAATGAGTTTAATAATTCAAAAACAAATATCAGAAAATTTTCAAGAAATTTTAAAAGAAATAATAGTTTTTAATATAAATTATATAACAGTACCATTATCAAGTTTTTTAGTAAATAAAAATGGTTTTCCAGTTTTATCACATAATCATCAAGAAATATGCAAATTTTTATTTGAATTTAAACCAGATTTAATAATAAAAGACGATTTAAATGTAATAAAATATAATGAAGAAAAAAATACAATAAATTTTGGTCCAATAAAAGATTGTTATATTTACTTAACATATTTATTTAAATCACATAAAGAATTTAAAGATAGAACTGAAGATTTATTAACATTTTATTATGATGTTCTTCAATTTCCATTACAACCTTTAAAAGATAATTTACAATCTCAAGTTTATCAAGCTTTTGAAGAAGATAATACAAAATATAAATATTATGAAAAAGCAATTTTTAAAGTTATAGAAGATTTATTAAAAGATAGTAAAAATATTAAATTAACAATTGGAATTTTTGGAGGAGGAAGAGGACCAATAATTAGAAGTGTTATTAATGCAATTAATAATCATAATATTGAAAAAGGAAATTATATTTTATTTTGTGTTGAAAAAAACTTAAATGCATTTAATACTCTTTTAACTTTGAAAAAAAATGAAGATATATTTTCAAATGTTAAAATGATAAATGCAGATATGAGAAAATTTAATCCTAATAATTATGATTTGGATAAAATTGATATTTGTATAAGTGAATTATTAGGAAGTTTTGGTGATAATGAATTAAGTCCTGAATGTTTAATAAATTTAAAACAATATATGAGTGAAAAAGGAATAATGATTCCTCAAGAATATTCATCTTATTTAAGACCAATTTATTGTCCTTCAATTTGGTCAAATATTAATGCAATCAAAGAAAATTATAATTCTCCTTATATAATATTATTTAAAAGAGCTTTTTATCCAATTGAAAAAATTGAAAAATGTTTTGAATTTAAACATTATTTAAATGAAAAAAGTGATAATTTTAATCAAAGTAAAAATATTTCTTTTACTTTTGATAAAGATTCTTTTATTACTGGATTTGCTGGATATTTTGATACTATATTATATAAAGATATTAAATTATCAATTTGTCCTAATGAACAACATACTGATAAATTAATTTCTTGGTTTCCTATTTATTTTCCTTCATATAGACAAATTCAAGTTAAAAAAAATGATATTTTAACTATTAATATATCAAGAATTAATGATGGAAAGAAAGTTTGGTATGAATGGAATTTTGAAAATAATAATGATTCATTAGGTTATAATTCAATAATCCATAATTTAAATGGTGAAGGATATTCTATAATATTATAAATTATAAAAGTATAAATATTGATTTATTATTATTTTTATTTTTTTTCATATTTTTTTTCAATGAAAAATTTAAATTATTCAGAATATATTTCAAATTTAGGTACAAAAGAAAATTATTATATATACTTAACAAATATTGAAAAAAATTCAGATATATTAACAATATCAATTGAAGAACCTGAAAAAGAATTATATTGGAAAAAAGATTTAAATGAAGACATAATAAAAGGAATAACTTTATCATTAGGTGAACAAATTTCATTAATAAATTTTAATAAATTAATAATAAATGCACTTAATCAAAGTATATGTGATGATAATTATGCATTAAATATATATTTTAAAAGTCTTAATGAAATTAAGGGAATTTTAACTTATAATTTTTTATTAAAAGATGATATTAAAAGATATTTAATAATAGATATTGTAAATAAAAATATTTCATATCCAATTCAATTAGATTTTTTTGGAAATAAACCAAAAGAAGATTTATTATGGAAAACAATAAGAAGATTAAAAAATGAAAAGAAGAATGAATCAATATCAGAATTAATACATTTACAAAAAGAAAATTTTTCATTAAAAAAATCAATTAAAATGTTAGGTAATTATAGACAATTAGGTGCAGTACAAAATGATAGTTATAAAGTTAAATATGAAAAATTATTAGAAGAGTTTAATTTATATAAAAAAAAATATGAAAAGAAAAAGATTGACAAAGATTTTAACTATAATAATTTAAATATTTGTGAAAATGAAAATAACAATTTGTTTGTGACAAAATTAGTTGATAATTATATGTTATCTGAAAAAAATAATGAAATAGAAGATAACATTAAAATTGAAGAAAAAAAAAAAAATGATAATATTGAATTTTATGAATACTTTATTAGAATATTAAGAAATGAAATTCAAAATTTAAAAACAAATATAAAAAATTTAAAAGAAAAAATTTCAAAATTAGAAAAAAAAAATTCTTCAAAATTTATAAATGATTATAATAATCATTATAAAAATAATATAAATTTTTTGTCTAATAGAATTAATAATTTTTTTAGAATTAATAATGATATAATTCGTTCAAAAACTTCTCCAATAAAAAAAAAAACTAATAAATCAATGATTAATAGTATTTCTGAAAAGAGAAAAAATATCATAGTAAAAAAAACTTCATTATTGAATAATAAAAATTCAAAAGAAAATATTTCTGTAAATAAAAAAAGAAATGATAATTATATTTATAATTTGAAATATAAAAACATTTCAAATTCTCATTTTGGATTTTTTCCAAATTTATATAATAAAAGAATGTTAAAGAAAAAGCATTTTCAATTAAAAGGAAATAATTCAACTTTTGAAAATTTTTCTACTTCTAGAATGAAAAATTCATTCATTGAAATATATAATCCTTTAAAAATTATTAGTAATCGACACAAATTATCAAATAATAACTCATTAAATGAACTAAAATTAAAACCAATTTGCAAATCGAAAAAAAAAGATTATTAATTATATATTTTTTTTTTTTGAAAATTTAAATAAAAACATATTTTTAAGGATTAAAAGGAATAATAGTATGATCAAAATTACCAACATTAATCAAATGAACATTATTTTTCCCATCAATAATACCAAAATCTTTTTTAATAAAATTATTACTGACAACAAAATCATTATCTTTATTTAAAGAAATGAAATTTTTTTCATTAGAAAATTTAACACTTTCAAAATTAATTTTTTTATCAGTTTTCAATAAAGAATTTTCCTTAACATCATATTGATAAACAAAATCAATTTCATTAATTTCTTTTAAACCACCAACAATATAAATTTTCTCATCATCAACTTTTAACAAAGCATTATAATATAAAATAGAAGAAATATCATTTGGATTTTTAAAATCTAATTGTTCCCAATTTATAATAGAATTTCCTCCATTTTCAATAATTAAAGAATTTATATTTTCAATATTTAATCTTTCAATTAAAGTAATTGGATTTAATTTAAAATCATATCCAAATAATAAATATAAATATGTATTATTATATATAAATGATGCACCTTGTCCATGAAATCCTTTTGTACTTGGAATTTCTTGCCATTTTAATATATATTTTTCATTTTTAGATTTTATTCTTTTTTTTTTGTGTTTTTTATTTTCAATTAATTGATTTTGAATTTGAGATTTTGATTTTTCAGATTTTTGAGATTTAATTTCCTTTTTTGATTCTATTTGAGAACCATTTTCTATATTATTCTTTTCCTCTTTTAAATCTTCATTTTGTTCTTCTTCATCTTTTTTAATTTCTTCATCTCCTTTTTTATATTCTTCAAATTTTTCTTCTTTTTTTTCTTCATCTTCTTCTTTTATTTCTTCATTTTGTTCTTCTTCTTCTTTTTTAATTTCTTCATCATCTTTTTTACTTTTTTCAAATTTTTCTTCTTTTTTTTCTTCATCTTCTAATTTTATTTCTTCATTTTCTTCTTCTTTTATTTCTTTATTTTGTTCTTCTTCTTCATTTTTAATTTCTTCATCTCCTTTATTAGTTTCTCTAAATTCATCTAATTTTTCATCTTCATGTATATCACTTGGAAAACTATTTGTTTCTTCATTTTTTGTTCCATTTTTTAATTCATTTATTTCATTTTGTTCTAAATTTTCAATATCACTTAAATCAATTTCAATATCTTTAAAAATTAACAATTCACATTTATTAGTATAAGTACCACTTAAACAAAATAAAAATAATTCTTTTTTTGTTTTAGTTTCTCTTCTTACAGGAATTAAACTAGGCCACCAATTATGAGTAAATTTTAACATTCCAATATATTGCATTTCATTACTATTATAATCATATATAAAAAATTTTTGACTTGTTACTCCAGTAATTAAAAATATTTTTTCCATATTATCATAATTATAATTTACTTGAATGAAATTATTTAAATTATCCTTAAATTGTTCTTTTTGATCTAAAAAATACATTAATTTAAATTTAAGTATATTATAATCAAAAACAAGAACTCTTGAATTATCATATATTTTCATTAAACGATTATATCTATTTAAATAAGAACCTTTTTCGAAAACTAATTTTGAATCCATTAAATAATTTTCAAGGTTAATTTCTAAATTTGTATTTATTTCCATACATTTTTTATATTTTTCATAAAAGTCATTATACATATTATTATATTCATTAAAATTTGATAATAATAATTCTAAATTTTTTAAAAATTCATTTATTTTCTTCATTGATTCTTCACAATCATAAAATGGATTTTCTTTATATTTTAAAACTAAATTATATAAATCTGAAATTATTTTTGAAATTTCTTCTGGATGAAATTTATTATTAATAGTATCTAAAAGTTTTTTTAAATTATTAACAGGCACATCTCTTAATTCAATTATTTCATCTTCTTTATTTATAAATTTACTTTTTAATAAATTTATTTTTTCTTCAAAAAATTGATTTAAATTATCACTATTCATTTTCTCATTTATACTTTTAATTTCTAAAAGTTTTTTTAAAATCTCACTTAAAGTTTTTTGCTCAAAATGATTAAAATTTACAATTGGTACAAAATCATTTTTTTTAGTTATAATATGAGAATCTTGATTATTACATTTATCACAACTTGCTATACAACATTTTTTACATATATTTGTTGCTTTTTCATCATGACAAAAAGAACATCTTTTATAATATTCAATAATTGTTTTTAATTTTGATTGTAATTCAATTTCAATCATATTATTTAAAGAATTTGTTTTTGATAAATCAATATTAAAAACTTCTTTTATTAATTTTTCATTTGGATAAATATTTGTAATATCAATATCTTTATAAATTATCATATAATTATCTTCATCTAATTGAGGAAATAATGCTAAAATATTATATTTAAACTTTAAAAAGTTTAAAGATGGGTTTATTAAAAAAGATTTTTTTGAATTTTCAAAAATACAAATTACTTCAATTTTAAAATTTGGATTTGTACCTTCTTCATAATTAACTAAATTTAATAAAATATCACTATTAGTTTCATTTTTAAAAATTGAACTTAATTTTTGTGAAGAATTTAATTCTTTTAAATTTTTTTCATTATATAATAATTGATAATTTGAGCCTTTTATTTCTTCAAAATATATTTCAATAAAATTATATAATTTATTTAATGTTGAATCTTTATGAATTTGAAAAGATGTTGAATCTTTATTATAATTAACTTGAATTCCAAATTTATCCATTTAAAAAAAATTTTTAATTATTTTATAAAAGCATTTTAATTAATTTATCTATTATATAAATATTTTAAAGTGTTTTTGTAATTTTTATAATAATTTATAAATGTCTACCATGACGTAACGAAAATTAATTTTAACATTAAATTATATATTTTATTTAAATATAAATGATTTAAACATAAATCAATATTTCACAATAAATCTTTCGATTTTTAATTAGTGTTAAATTTATCAATTAAAATATAATTTTCATTTTCTGCAATTTTATGACAATTACCATTAGGATACTCTTCAAATTCTTTCCACATATTTAAAGTAGATATTAAATAATCCCATTTATCATTTGATTTATATGAATTTGAAAAATAATAATCAATAATATCATTTGTTTCTTTTTGAGAAATTTTAGAATGATTTAATTTTTCAGAAATAAAATTTTGAATCGAAATAGGAACATCTATTTTATATAAAGAATTCAAATTATTTTTATCATTTACAAAAGAAAATCTTGATCTATCTCTTGATGAAAATATTTTATGTAAACTATTAATTGTAAGGTAAGTTTTTCCTATTTCAATTTTATTATTTTTCTCATTATTATTATTATTATTATCATTATTATTATTATCATTATCATTATTATTTTTATCATTATTATTTTCAACACTTATATTATTTTCATCATTTATTATTTTTTTACAAACATCCCCAAAATTTTTATTATTATTATTTTGACATAATTTTATATAACTTTGAACAATATCTTTATTATAAACAGTATATACATTTGGAAATATGGTTTTTATATTTTTAATTCCTTCTAATTCAATTCTTTTACTTTCAGAACAAATATCACTTAATTTAATAGCTAAAATATGTTGATTAGCAAAAATATTTTTATTATTATTCATTTCATCTCTAGAAACAATATCATCTTTATCAGCTAAATGATGTAAATATAAACAATCTTTATTTAAACAAACAGAATTTCTTAAAAAATTTAAACAATATTTTGTAGTACCATAACTAGCTTTAATAATATGTTTATCAATAATTGCATTATCAAGAGCTAAAATTGCTAAAGATGATTCTTTTTGATTTGAATATGTAACATAACAAGAATAACTTGGTCCATTTGGTCCATTATTATTATATGTTTTATTTTTATTAGTTACTAATTTTACTATTTTACCATATTGACCAAAATATTCAAAATTTTTTAATTGTGAATCTTTATTAATTAAATTAATTGAAAGTCCTATTATATATACTAAATGTTTTTGTATTATTCTACATTGTTGAAGAGAATTGTATGTGTTATTTACTGGAGAAAATAATTCTTTTGGAAGATTTAATTCTGGGGTTGGAAGTGATATGAAATTTTTTTCTTGTGGTATTTGGTAATTGTTTTCTGTTGACATTTTTTATTTAATTTATTATTTGAATAGAGAATTTTTTTTGGTGTATTGGTTTTTTTTTTTTTGGATGTTTTTTATTATTAAATTTTATTACGTAATTAAAAAAATAATTATTTTAGAAAGTATTATTTTCCTTTTTAAAAAATTTTTTGGTTTTTTTTACTGTTTTTTTTTAAAAATAGAACAAAAAGAAATTAATATATATTTTATAGGTTTCTATAATATAACTTTTTTTTATATTTTATTTTAATTAAAAATTTATATAATATATTATTTACTTGAGCAAACACATTATCATTTTTTTATTAAATTGAAATTGTGAATTAAAAAATGCATTATTTTTTGATTATTTGATTTTTCTTTATATTATAATTGTTTTCATATATTTAATAAGTATTTATCCTCATATAATATTTTTTCGATTGAAATAATTTCAAACTTTTTTTAACTCAAATTAATGTATATTTATAATTTATATATTCTTTTCAACAATTATCAATTTAATCTTTTAATAAACCATGAATTATATATTTTGAGTTTATAAAAATTATACTTATTTTTTTAATATATTTTTTTAAATTTATAGATAAATGAATTCCCCCCAAAGCTTTTCAAATAAATAATAGGAAAAAATTTAATATATAAATCATTAATAAAATCTAAAAATGTTAGTTAAAGTTTTTAAAAACTATTTTTATTGTTTAAAAAATTGATGATAATTCAAAATTATAAAAAAATAATAATAATATTTGAATAATATAAATTGATATATTAAATGAAAAAATCAAATAAATGAAAGTTCTTTTTTGTTAAAAATAAAAAAATTATTCATTGAATAAAAATAACAAAATGAGTAAAATATTTATTTACTCTTATCATTTTTAAAAATAAGAATTAACTTAAATTGATATAAATGAAATGTTCTTTTAATATTTTTATAAATAAGCATACCATAATTCTTTTATAAACCTTAATAATTTTATTTAGAAAAATAATAATATAATTCCATATGCAAGTAAAAAAAAAATAAAATTTTAATTTTATAATATATAAAATTCCAAAATAAAAAAATTTTAATATATTAAATTTTATAATAATGGAATTAGAAACACCTCAACCAAGAGTAAAAATACTTTTATATAAAAAAAATATAAAAAGCCAAAATGTTTAATATGTGGAAAATCATTTGTAAATATGACAGTATTAAACAAGCATATAAATGCAATTCATAAAAATATAGCACCATATCAATGTTTATATCCTGAATGTGGGAAAACTTTTAGAACTGGATATAGATTATATGTTCATGAATTATCACATAAAGGAATTAAACCATATACTTGTTCAATATGTAAAAAATCATTTGCAGAAAAAGGAACTTTAAAAGTTCATATTCAATCACATTCAAATATAAATTCGTTTAAATGTACTTTGTGTAATTTTAGTTGTAAAACTGATTCACATTTAAGAGAACATTATAAATATAAACATCATCAAACAAAGTAAAATACTTTTTTTATTATTATTTTTTTTTAGTTATTATAAATGTCCTCAATGTCATTGTGACTTTAAATTGAAAAGTGAATATCAATTTCATTTGAAAATGCATAAAACTGTTGGTTTTGTTGATATGGATAATAATAAAAATGATAATTTTTATAATTTAAGTAAAGGGAATATTGAACAATATTTAAGGAAATCTTTATCTTATATTATTGTTAAAGAAATTGATTTTGGAATTTTTATTAATGAATAAACTCTTTATAATTAAAATTAATGGTAAAAAAAATTTTATTAATTTTATTATAATTTTTATCGTTATAAAATATATATTATTCTCTATAAAGATTTATTTTGTTAATTTTTTTATTTTAACAAATTTAAATGAATTATTTTCATATTACACTAATTATTATTATTTTTATAAATGTTAAGATTATTTATTTATTAAGTCATAATATTATATAATAATAAAATGTAATTTTATAATTAAATTTTTTTTTTCAAAAATTCATTAAACTTATTAAAAAATTTTCTTAATTTAAATTTAATTTTTAATCTACTAAATGAAAAGTTTAAATGAAACAACTAATTCTTCTTCAACTCAATCTTTAAGAGATATATTAATTTTTTCTAAACCACATTCAAAAAGATTATTAGATAATATGTATTATTATAAAAGACCATTATCTTCAAATACTAAATTTGATAATCATGAAAAATCAAATGAAAATCCAATATCAATTTTAGATTATGATTTTTTAAATCCAAGAGAAACTAATTCAGATACTATAAAGAAATCAAATTCTCATGTAAATATAATTGATAGTAATAATTCAAATTTTAATTCATATGCAAATAATATTTATTTACCATATTCAAAAAAAAATCCTCCTAAAATAAAATTAACAAATGATAATATTGATGTAATTAAAGAATATAATAATAAACAAAATACTAATTTTAAATTTAATGTTTATGAAAAAGAAATGGCTTTAAAAATAAAAAAAGAAATTAGATTAGAACAATTAAGACAAGAGAAAATAAAGAATGAATTAAGTAAAATGAAAAAAAAACCAACAATAAATAAAACATCAATTAAAATGACAAAAAATAATATTCCAATATATAAAAGATTAAATCAAATAAATGAACATTATCAAGAAAATTTAAATAAAATAAGAGAAGAAATGGATTTTGAAAGAGAAATAAAGGATATGGAAAGTTATAGATTAAATGAAAAATATACTAAACAAGATTTTCAAAATTGGATTAATAGAAATAATGAATGGGAAAAACAAAGAAAAATAAGATTAGAACAATTAAAAGATGAAATTGAAGAATTTGAAGCAGATGATGAATTAAAATTTAAACCAGAAATAAATAAAAAAAGTGAAAAAATAGTAAGAAATAAAGGAGAAGATTTTATAAAAAGAATATATATTTCTAGTAATAATAAAAATAATTTTGTTCAAAAAAAATTAAAAGAATCACAACCAACTTTTACTCCTCAAATAAATAAAAATTATAAAATAAGAGATAAATATTATGATTTTATGAATACAAATCAATTTGAAATGTATAATCAATTATATAAAAATAATAAATAATTTTATAATATAAATATTTAATATTAACATTTTTTTTCAAAAACTAAAAAAAATCTCATTAAATTTATTATCTAATTACTTTATAAAAGAGAAAAAAATACAAAAATAAAAAAAAAAAATAAATATATAAAAAAACCCTCATAAGAATTCAAAACAATTAAAAAAAAATAACAATTATGATTCATTTTCCTCTTCATTTCCATTTTCATCTTCATTTCCATTTTCATCTTCTTCCCCATTATCACCTCCACTATTATTTTGAGAATTATAATTATTAATAGTCCTAGCAATTTGGCTTTCAAAATCAATATTTTGAACAGGAGTATCACCTTCCATAATTAACTTAGCAAAATCAGTACAAAATTGTTTAGTATTTAATTGATACATATTTGTCCATCTTGCATTTTCATTTAAAAAATCTATACAATCTGGATTTGTTTCATATATTCCTTTCATTATTTCAATATCATCATTTTTACCATCATAAATTTTTCTTTTATCACCTTCTTCACCAGAAAATACCATTAAACCATATAAATGTATTTTTTTATAATAATCGTTAAATTTAGGAGGATTTAATTCAAATGCTTTTCTAAATATTGTATGAAGAAGTTGTATTAAGAAATTAAAATTATATTGTAAATTTTTTCTAATTTGTATTTTTTTCTTTTTATAATATAATAATTTTGTATCTGCGTTTTTACCATTCATTTTTTCTATTAAATTAACTTGATCATCATCTTGATTTCCTAAAAAAGAACTTTTTTTTCTCCCTAATACTAACTTACTTTTACGAGTTGGGTTTTTATTTTTAATTTTTTGATCTAAAATATCAGCAACTGGATTTCCCATATCTTTAATTTTAGGAAAGTAATTTAAGTAATTTTTAAAAATATCAATTAATAAAATTCTATATAAAATAATGAATCCAATTAATAAAGCCTGTCTATCTAAATTCATATTATTTAATTTACAATTAATATCAAAATCAAGTCTATTAAATTCAAATGTTGTTAAAAAACCAGGAGGTAATGAACTTTTTTCTTTAATAAATGATTTAAATAAATTTTTTATTCCTTCAGGAATATCACTTTTTTGAACAAAAGCAGATGAAAGATCATTAAATAATTGATGTAAAAATGATTTAATAACAAAAATTGATTGTTCTTTAATTTTTTGATCACGAGTTCTAAAAGTAATTTTTTCACCTAAATATTTAACACAAAAATCTTCAACATTACCTAAAATTCTTAAAATAAATTCTTTTATTTCAAGAATACTTGCTTTTGTTGCTTGAACATAAGTAAATTCATTTTTTTTTAAATTTTGAATTGCTTTTGCATTTGCTCTTAAATCTAAACAAAAATCATTAAAGAAAACTATTTTTCTCATAATATTTCTAATTTCATTATTTCTTCTTCTTATTTTTCTTTGACCATCAGGTCCTAATTTTTCTATTTTTTCCATTAATTTATTATATTCTTCTTGTTTTTTCTTTAAATCAGCAGCAGAAACAACAGTAGAAGTAGGATAATGTACAATTTCTCCATTTTTTAATATATCTTCCATTTTTTTTGGAATACCATATTTTACATTTTTATTTTCTAACATACTTCTAATTTTATTATCTCTTGAAATTAATTGATCTAAAACTTTCTTTTGATGAGGAAAACAATTTTCTCCATCTAATTGAACTGGTCTTTGGAAAAAATATCTTATTGGACGATAATAAAATAAACTATTTGGGTAATTAAAACAAAAATTACTCATATCATTTGGATAAAGGGGATAATTTACAAATGGATTATTTGCACTTATACTTCTTATTAAACGATTTTGAACAAATCCTAATGATTTTTCTATTTGATTATTTTGCTCTGATATTAATTGTGGGTTCATTTGAGGATAAATATATGGTAAATTTATTGAACCTGTATTCATCATCATCTTTTTATTTTTTTTTATGTTTGTTTTTTTTTGGTATATTAATTATTGTTTTTTTTTTAATGTATTTTTTATTTTTTTTATTATTGAAATTTTTAAAAATATGAAAAATTAAATTATGGATGTTGAAGGTATTACAAGTAATATAACTAATTTTGGTAAATCGATTGATAATACAAATAATCATTCTATTTTATTTAATAATTCAAAAACTAAAAATTTTAAAGGAATAAAGAAATTAGATTTAAGAGGAATTGATCAACATAAAAGTGATCAAGACACACAAAAAAATATTTTAAATATACAAAATAAACAAGATAATGAAACTTTTCCTGAAAAACAAATTTCAAGTGATTTAGAAAAATATATTGAATTTTTATCAAAAGAAGATAAAATGTGTGATAAATTATTGAATTTTCAAATACCATATTTTTTCTTGGGAATAAATTCAAAACAAAGTTTAAATAGTAATGGGAAAGAAGTGTTTCAAAATCATATTAAAAATAAAGAAGATTTTATTTTAAAATATGAAAAAAAATTTGAAAATAATATAAATCAAAATAATACAAATATTAATTTATCTTCTTCATTAGGAACAATTCCAATTTTTAATGGACAAAAAATTTCAATAAATTCATCTTTATATAAAAAAAATAAATTTTTAAAATAAACCATTTTTATAAAAAAATAAATTAAAAAATAATAATATTAAAATGTATATTAAAAATGGGAAATTCTCAAAATAAATTAGAGAATGATTATTTATCATTATCAAAACAAAAATTACGTTTATATTATAGAGAAGTTTATAAAAATCCATATAATGTAAATATGGCATTAGAAAAAAAATATTATGATAAAATAGTATCAATGAGAACTAATATGTTATCAAAGGAAAAATTAAAGTCAATTGATTGGAAAGTTTATATAATTAATTATTTTGAAAGAATTGGAAAAGAGGAACAGCTTATTTGGTATTATGAACTTGCTTCAGAAGTTGAAAAAGAATTATTTTTTTCTCAGAAAAAATATACTTCTTGTGCTTTTTATAAAGATTTTGAATTAAAAAATAAACCTATAAATTTTGAAAATTTATGTAATTATGAAAATAATGAAAATGATTATGAAGAAATGTTAATTAATACATTATCAAAAAATATTTTTAAAGATGATAATAAAGATAATTTAACTATATCTAGAATTGATATTAATAATACAAATAATGATAATATAAGAATGTCAATTAATTCTATGATAAATGAATCATTTAATCAAAATGAATTAGGTCTTGATATTATAAATGTAAAAAAAAGACTTAAAGAAATATTAAAAATGTTTAAGAATCATATTTCTAATAAAGATCATCCTATTTATATTCTTATTCATATTTTTGGAAATAAAATATCAAAAGTTATACAACAAAAAAATAATTATTTTAATAATAATAAAAGTAATGATAAACAATTTAAAGAAAATGTAAAAAATACATGTGATGAAATGGTAAAACATATTCAAAATTTTGTAATTAAATGTCAAACTTCATTGAAATTAATGTATTCAAAATCAATAGATTTAGAATGTTTTTATGAAGAAAAAGATGAAACAATTAATATAATTTCTCATATATTATTTATGAATGAACATTTATATCAAAGTCTATTTCAATTATTTTCTTTTTTATTAAAAGATGAAATGATTAACTTTGCTAAAATTTTAAAAGTAGTTCAAAAATTAACTCCTAAAGATTTAAAAATTCCTCCAAAATTTTCTTTAGATGAAGAAACAAATAAATTACAAGAAGAAATATATGCAAAAAAAAAATATGATGTTAACTATGAAAATATTTATAATATAAAAAATAAAATTCAAATAAATTATTTAACAACTTCAATAAAAAAGATAAAACAATTAGAATCAATAAAAATACCATATGAAAAAATGATGAAAATAGCATCAATAAGTTCAACAATAACAAAAAGTATAAATAATTATTGGAAAGGAATGGAAAAATATATAAATCCATATTTTTTAAATATAACGGCAGATGAACTTATGATTATTTTTGTATTAATAGTAATAAAAAGTGATTATCCAAAATTATTAATTCATAAACAATTAATTCAAGAATTTACAACAAGAACAACAAAATCAACAACAATTGGTTATTATAATACTACAATTAATGCTGCTATTGAATATATAAAAAATGAAATTATTAAAGAATATAAATTAGAAAATGATTTAGAACAAATTAAAGATATAGATATTAATATTGAAAATAATAATGAAAATTACAAAGAAACAAATTCAATAGAAGAAAAAACAAAATATACTTTAAATGAAGAATAAAAAATAATTTAATAAAAATAAACAAAATTAATAAAATATAAAAATAAACAAAATAAAAATAAAAAAAATAATATAAAAAATTTTTTTTTATTTACTCATCATCACCTTTAACTATATCTTTACTAGGATCATATGAGAATCCAACATAAGGATTTTGATTTTCTTCTAAACTATCACCAGGATTCATAGAATCAATAGGAGGTTCATCAGTAAATTCTTTATCAATATATCTAGTATCAACTTCACTTTTAATTCTAGGAGTAAAAGGTGGTTTAATTTTTTTTTGCAAAATAGCATCCCAATCAATATTTTTAAAAAAAGGATGTTTCTTAATCATATCAACACCATATTCACCAGAACCTAATCTTTTATCAGGATCTTTAATAAAAAAACCTTCTAATAAAGAAACAGCTTCTTTAGATAAATATTTAGGAAATTTAACATTAGAATATCTTATCATTTTAAATAATTTATCTCTTTCTCTTGCATAAAATGGAGGCATTCCAGTTAACATTTCATATAAAATTGAACCTAATGACCACCAATCAACAGCTTGTCCATGTCCTTTAGCTTCAATTACTTCTGGTGCTAAATATTCAGGTGTTCCACAAAATGATTTTGCACTGTGATTATCTGTAATATTCTCTTTTGATAAACCAAAATCTGTTATTTTAATATAACCATTTTGATCTATTAAAACATTTTCTGGTTTTAAACTATATTTTTATATAAGATTATATATTTTTTTTTTACTCTCTGTATATTATATTATTTTTATGTAAGTGTTCTATTGCTAATACTAATTGAGCTCCGTAAAATTTGACTGCTTCTTCATTGAATCTTTCTACTCTCTGAATATGGAAAAATAATTCTCCTCCTGGACAATAATCCATTACTAAATATAATTTTTGAGGATTTTGAAATGCATATTGTAATTTTTCTATAAATGGATGATCAATTAATTCCATTATTTTTCTTTCTGCTTTTATGTGTTCTACTTGATTTCTTTTTATCATTTGCTTTTTTTTCAATACTTTCATTGCGTATATTTTATTATTATCAGTTTTTTTTACTAAAAGAACTTTCCCATATGAACCCTTTCCAATTACTTTTATTATTGAAAAATCATTTATTGTTAATTTATTGTTTGTTAATTTTTGAAGTTCTAAATTTTCTTCTTTGTTTACACACTATTTTATTTTAATTATTTATTTTATATTATATTTTTACTTCTGCCATATCAATGTCGTTTTCTCCTTCCATAGTTTTTATAATTTTTTATAAGTGTAAGAAATTTATATTTTTTCAAAATTATAATAGAAGAATTATTTTTTTTAATTCTGTTTACGTTTTTTAATAAATAAATCATTCTTAATTAAACAATGAAAAGTAAAAATTATTATTTTTCATTTAATTTAAAGTAATTAGAAATAGAGAGAAGTTATAAAAAAAATGTAAATCTGGTTTTTAAAATAAAAAAAGATATTTAAACATATAGAATCTAATTTTGATATATTATTATATATTGAAAAAGTAAATAAAAAAATATTTCTAATTTATTTTAATTAATTAATATATTTTTAATGGAAATAAAAATAAAAATAAGTGATATATTTCCATCAATTAATGAACTTTCCAAAGATAATGATTTAATAATACATATTAATGAAAATGAATATTTACTTAAAGATATTATAAATAAAGAATTTTCTTTGATGCCTTGCTCTATAATAAATGTTTTAATTAAAAAAAAATATCAAAATCAAATATTAGGAGAAGGTAAAATAGAATTAAATAAAATGTTATTAATAAATTCAAGTAAAAATATTATAACATGGTTAAAATTATTAAAAGAAAAAAAAATAAAAAAAAGTAATAATATTAAAAATGATATTTTAAATAATATACTTGATTTTCTTAAAATAAAAATACATTTAACAATTTTAAACAAAGAAAAACATAAAACAAATTTTATTCCAATAGATAACTTTAATAAAATACAAAATAATAAAGAAATATTAAAATCTAAATCACCTGTATTAAATAAATTTATACCAATATATTCAAATAATACTTTATTAAAAAATTATAATGGAAAAATTAATTCAAAAAATTTAACAAGAAATGAAATTAATAATATTAAATCAATTTCTTTTTTAAATAAAACACACAAGAAAAAAAATAGACCAAATAGTATAATTTATAAAAAGGAAAAAATGGCATTATCAACAACTAATATCTTTGGAAAAATAAATTATACTTCTAATTCTTTTATAAATGATAATGATGAAGATTTAAAAAAAAAAGAAAGAACACATTCAAAACAAAATCTTTCTAAAACAAGTAAATTATCAAAAAATAATAAATCAAAGAAAAAATTTTTAACTGAAGAAAAAAAAATAAATAAATTTGATATAAATAATCCTTATGATGTTAACAATCTAAAAAAGAATTTAAATAATATAAATTTATTTCAAGAAGATAATTTCTTAAATGAAAGTAATAATAATTTTTATAATGAAATTAAAAGTAATTCAAAAGAACATTTTGAAAATAAAAAAATTGAACCATTTGGTTCAATTGAAATTATGGATATTATAAATCAAAATAATGATATTAATTTAAAGGATATTAATGAAGATGAATTAAATAAATCAATAAATGATTTAATAATTAAACAAGAAGAACATTTAAGTGATATTCCAGATGATAATATAACAAAAAAACCTGAAGAAAATTTATCTATTAAACAATATAATAATTTATTAATAAATCATTCTATTAATTCAGATAATGATGAAATTAATGAAAATATTGAAGACAATCCTATTGATGCTGAATTTTTAGGATTAAAAAATGATTTTGAAATTTTTTATACAAAAGATTATTTAGAAAATATTAATCATGAATTTTTTAAATTAGAAATTGAACTTTGTTTTGAAAAAATTTTGGAATTAATTTTAACTTATCATAATACTTTAAAAGTTTATGAATTAAAAAATAATTTTAGACAAAGAAGAATCAATCAATATATTTCTGAAATTAAAATTTTAAATAAACAATTATCGAAAATTAAAATATTAAATAAAAGATATAATAATAATAAAGATTATATTGATATTTGTAAATTAATAAAACAAAATAAAATAAATTTATTAAAAAAAAATTGTCAAAATGAATTAGATTTATTTAAATTTTTCTTATTAGAAACAAATAATAATAAATATGTAAAATTAAAAAATATATTTTCAAAAATTTATTTAAATCATCATCATAAAATAAATGATTCTGAGACCAAAACAATAATAAAAACAATTTTTCCAGATTTATCAATTACACATAAAAAATTTTTATCATTAGATATTTCTAATCAAAATAAACAAAAATATTCTTATTCAAATATAAATACATTTTCTTCTTTTAAAAGAAATAAAAATAAAATAAATAAATCCGTTAATATAAATAATAATATAAATTTAACTGATTCTAAAAAATCTAAAATATCTATTTATTCTGGAAATACAACTGTTACTAATGATTTTAAATTTTCATAATAAATAAAAATTATATATATTATTTATTTTTTAATTTTATTTATTTCTTTAAATTTAAATAAAAAATGAATGTTGAAGAAGAAAATTCAATTAAAATATATGAATACTTTAATGATATTGGAATAATTAATTATGATAATGTAAATTTATTTTTAAATATTTATTCTGATTATTTAAAAAAAGTTCAATGAAAAATAATGATGATATTTTAAAAATTTCATTATTTACATATATGAAAATAATTTCTCAAGATGAGAAAAAATTATATGAATATGCAAATAGAGTCATAAACTCATATAAAAACAATAGAATAATATCTAAATATAAAGCAATTAAAATTATGAAAACCATTTTATATTTAAATTTAAGAAATGTTTTATCAAAGTTTATTTTTAAATTAATTAAAAAAAAACAAACTACTAAATTCCAAAATAATACTTTTTTCCCTAGTCATAGTACAAAATTACTAAATTCAAAAATAGAAAAACCTACTTGTAAAAATTTAAATTATAATTCAAATAAAAATTTAATAATAGATAATGAAGAAAAAGAATGCACTTTTTCACCTAGAATTAATAAAAATTTTCAGCCTTATTATGAAAAAAAAACAGATATGTCAAAGAAACATAATATTCCAATTTTAGATACATCTAGTATAAATTCAAAAAAAAGCTTTTCAAATTTAATAAATAAGAATAAAAAATCAAAACAAGAATTAATTATAAATACATTAAATAATGGAAATATATCTTCACAAAATTTATTAACATCAAAAAATTATTATAATAAAAATAAAAATTTAAATAAAAAATATAATACATTAGATAATATATCAAATAATTCAAAATTTCAAGAATATGATTTTTATAAAAATGAAATTGAACATTTAGAAAGAGTAAATGAAAAGATTTTAAACATGAAAATAAAAAAAAATATTGATATTGAAAAAGATTGTACATTTAAACCTAATATAAATAAAAATTATTCTCATATAAGAACATTAAGTAATTCTAAAAATAAAACAAATTTTAAAGAAGAAACATTTTTTCATAACAAAATAAAATCAGACTTAAATTATTATAAAAAATTATTTAATGATGCAAAATTTTATAAACAAAAAGAGTTAGAAAACCAGAAAAAAGAGAATGAAAGATATTCATTTTCTCCAAATCTTATTAAAAATAAAAATTATATAGTTACAATGAATTTCAATGAAAGAAGAACAAAATCTATTGAAAATAAAATGAATTATCAAAAGAAAAAAGATACAGAAGAAAAAAAAATATTAGATAATATTAAAAAAAATTCTATTCATAAAAATAACAATGTTAATAATAAAGAAATTATTAATAGATTATATGATAAAGAATATGAAAAAATAAAAAATCATTTAGAAAAAAATAAATTAAAAAATGATAATAATAAAAATAGAATATTATATTATGAAAATATTGATAATACTTTATTTTCTTTTGGAAATTTAAAAAAAAATAATAAATTTAATAATGATGAAAATTATATAACAATAGAAGAACCTTTAATTACAAATTCAGATGAAAATGAAAGTAATATAATTTTACACAATAAATTTACTATAGGTAATGAAAATACTAGAACAGAAAGTAAATGTAATGAAAAAGAATTATTTAAAGAAAAAATGAAAATTGACAAATTAGTTAATTTTTCAAATAAAAAAAATATTGAAAATAATATTTTAAATAAATTTGCAAAAAATTATATTGAAATTCAATCTTTATCATCAGATACAAATAGTTTTGGAAATGGTAGTATTTCAAAACATTTTGATAATCATATTAACAAATAAATTTTTTTTATATTTTAATTAAAAAAAATTTTAAAAATTATTCATTAAATTTGTAAATTCTTTTAATTGTTGGTCAATAATTTTTAAATTATTATTCATAATTTGAAAATTTGGTTTTTCTTCAATTTTTTGATTAATTAATTTAATTTGAGAATCAATATTATCATTTATATTTTTTATAAATAAATTTGACCTATATGAATTAATCAATTCTTGAACTTGAATATCAATTCTTAATTTTATATTTTCTTTCATTAATTCATAATATTCATTTTTTTCTTTATTAAATAATTTATCTAATTCATGAGTTTGATTTTCAATTAATTTTTCATTTGGAATTTTTTTTTTATTAATGATATAATCTTCATATTCTTTTTCAATTTCTGAAAATTTTAAAAATTCTCTCATTTTTAATTCTCCATCATCTAAATAAAAATTAAAAATATCTTTTAAAAAACTATTAGAAAAATTTTTGATTATATTATTAACTTCTTCTTCTTTAAAATTTTTTATTAAAATAGGATATAATTCTTTTTCTAAATTTATAATAACATTTTTCATTATATCCTCAAAATCTTTAAATAATTCATCACTTAAAGTTGAAATAGGTGCGCCATAAAATTCTTGTTCAATTTTTTCTTGTTCATTTAATAAATTTTCCCTATCTTCATTTTGAATATTCATAGAATTAGAAAAACTAAAAGGAATTAATTTTCCATTTTGTTTCATTGTTATTATTTCTTCAGCTAATGATTTATCATTTAATTCATCAACCATTAAAATTTAAATTTTAAATTTATTTTAAATTTATATTTATATTTTTTTTTAAATTTCAGAATAAAATAGAGTAAATTAAAAATAAAATAATTAAAACAAAATAATTAAAAAATCAAATATTTAAATTTCAAATAAAGAAGTAAATTTATTCAGTATTTCCAATCCAACCAGCAGGTTTATGATAATTATATCTTTTCATTTTATCTAACATTCTCAAAGTTGGTTTATCATCAGCTTTAATTTTTAAAACTTCTTCTAATAATCTTTTTGCTTTTTTCCAATCACCAAAATTAAACTCATCAAAACCTTCATTATAATATCTATAAAAATCATCAGTATAAATTCCTCTCATTGTAGTAAAATCTTCAGAACTTTCAACAAAATCTAACCAAAATTTTCTTTTAGGAGGATTTGCAAGTGCATCATCTAAATTTTTTTTTCTTTTTACTCTTTTTTGATATTTTGTCATTTTTCTAGTTACTTCATCTTTATTAAAAAAATTTTGAGAATCACTTTCTTCTTCATCAATAGTTAAAGCACTTAAATCTAAATCAATAGTATAAAAACCAATAACTTCATCTCCATTAATAATATCAACAATTCTACATTTTTCTTGTGCTTCTGGACTTAAATTTTCAACAAATTTATCAGTCATTATCATTAAAGCACCATAATCTTTTGTTTTTTCTTCACAAGTATTTGCCATATTAGCATTTGGTGATAAATAAGAAGCATCAATTTTAAAAGCAGAACCAATAGCACCTTCAATTGACCATCCTAAATGAAGACCAAAACCTAATTTAACAGAATAACCATTAAATTTTTTAATTAATTTCTCATTAGTTCTATATTTATCAAAAGTTTTTGATTTATATATTTTTGCTAATACTAATATAATTGATATTAATGCCATATCACATAATTGATTTACTTGTTCACAATTATAAACTTGTAATTCTTTTGTTTTTTTTGATGTATAACAAAATCTATCTTGGAATTTCCATACTAAAAGAAAAGCATCTCCTATATTTTTATTTGCACTTCCTCCATATTCTGATGTTAATTCATGAACAACTTCTGCAATTTCATTTACAAAAACCATAACTTTTTCTTGTAAAATTTCAGTTGTGTCTGTGAAATTTCTTATATCACAAAAACCATAAATTGCACATACTTTTTTACCTGGAATCATAGGATTAACTTCACCTGATGAATTTTTTTGCATATTTTTTGCTATAATTTCTGAACCTGCATCACCAAATGATAATGCTAATAATGCTCCTATTTTTGTTATTGTATTTTCTAAAACTTCAGTTTCTAATGGAGCTTGTTTTTTTTTCCTTTGATATGAACTTTGTTGTTGAGGTTGTTTTCCACAATGACAAAATGCATTTTTTTCTTCTTCTTCTTGTAAAAGTGCTTTTGTAATTTCATCTTTTTCATTTTTTTGAAGAGCTTCAATAGGATTTTTTGTAATTTGTTTAACTTTTTCAATCATAGTTTCAATTGGTTCAAGAACTAATTCAGAAGTATCTTTACTAAAACAATATGAACTAAAAGTTAAAACAACACAAATAAAACAAGTTTTAATAATATTTAATATTGCACTTAATCTATTAGAAGAAGTAACATCAAAAGTTGCTTCACAAATTGAATGTGTACCATCAATAATAATTAATTGAGAACAATCTTCACTATATGCATTTCTTTCTTGTTCTCTTAAATGATTAGCATCTGATTTTTTACCATATTCTAAATAACCTACTTTTGCATAAACCATTGGTGATGTTGTTCCTAAATTTTCAGAAACATATATTGAAAAAGTTAAATTTAAATCTGGATCATTCATTGAAGCAAAATTAGTAAAAATTTTTAATCCCATTTCCATTCCTGTTTTTTTCTCAAGGTAAAATGATGTATTAAATAATATAATTCCTATCATCATACTTAATATTAATATTATAACTTTTTTAGTTGTTTTATCTGCTAAAAGTTTTCCTACTTTTGATTCTTCTGGAACTTCACCTGTTTCTCCTTTTGATTCTGTATTTGTTTCTGAATTTTCATATTCTTCATCTTCTTTTTCTTTATCTTTCTCTTCTTCTTTTTCTTTTTCTTCATTTTTTAATTTTTCATCTTCTATATTTAATTTTTCATATCCATTCACATTTTGTTTTAAAGCCATTTTTTCTTCTTTATTATCTTCAACTTGTTCTCCATTATCTTTTAATTTCTTCATTTCTTCTTCTTTCTTTTTTTTTTCTTCTTCTTTCTTTCTTTCTCTTTCTTGAGCTTCTTTCTTTTTTTCAGCTTCTTTTTTTTTCATATCAAGTTGAATAATTTTTTCTCTAGCTTTATATAACTTACTAATTCTAACTAATCTAATAATTCTTAAAACTCTTAAAATTCTAATAGCTCTAGCAGCAATTTTAGCACTTTTTCCAGCTTTAGCAATAGCACCAATAGTTTTAGCTTTTTTAACACCTGATCCTCCACTTGAAGAACCAGCACCAGAAATTGTATTAATCATCCAATCATAAAACCAATGAATATCTAATAACATTGAAATAAGAGAAACAAAATCTAACCAAAAATAAAAACCTAGAAAATAATCTTCTAAGGAAATTGCAGAAATTATTAATTCAATAAAAAAAATTGACATTAAAATAATTACAATTATACTAAATGGAGCATCTGCATCTTTTTTTGTACATATACATTTTATATCATCTGCAAATAATACATATACTGTAAATATTGACATTGTTAATTGTACTGGAATTGAATCTAAAAATTTTCTTAAATTTATTTTCCAGGGTGGAACATATTTTGTATTTCCTCCAATTACTGTTGAATTTGTTTGTTTTAATGACATTGATGATATTGAACCACTTCTTTTTTGATCTTGATTTTTTGAATTTTCATTTTCTGATTTATTTTTATCATTATTATTTCCATCACCTGAAATTTCAAATTCTGCTTCATTGTCGTATTCATTATTATCTACATTATCATCATTATTTTGATTATCTCGTATAGAATTTTTTGTTATCATCTTTTTTATATTTTTTGAATCTTAATTTTATATTAAATTATTAATATTAATATATAATCATAATCTTAAATATTTAATATATATAAGTTATGTTTATTTTGTTATAAAAATTAATTTTTTAATTATTTTTCATATATAAATAAAATACATATTTTTTAACATATTAAAAAATTATGAAAAAATTTTGGGGATTGGGGATTGGGGATTGGGGATTGGGGATTGGGGATTGGGGATTGGG
>JAJMZS010000018.1:0-50161 GCA_023807205.1 Isotricha prostoma | reverse complement strand
AATCCCCAATCCCCAATCCCCAATCCCCAATCCCCAATCCCCAATCCCCATTTTTATTATTTAAACCCCTTATTTTTGTTTCATATTATTTCTATAATAAAATTTTATATTATTTAACATTATATTTTAGAAGATAATTTTAAGAATTAAATATAATTGAACTAAATAAAAAAAACTAAATTAATATTTAAATTTAATTATTTTGTTTTTTTTAAATGAATTAAACAAATAAAAAAATTAAATATTCTATTTTAAATATTTAAAAATTTTTTGATATTTATAAAATTATGGATTTTAGAACTAGAAATAGTTCTTTTCAACAAAAATTTAATGAAATTTATGGTGAGTTAAATAATTTTCATAATAGGATACATAATAAAACTAAATCTACAAAAGGTAAAGTTTCTTTAAATAGAAAAAATGAAGAGAAACTAAGATTAATTGAAAAAGCATTAAATAGTCCTCCAAAGAAAAATAAATTTGAAGAAAAAAATATAATTTATTTAATTGAGAAAACAAAAAGAAATAATTTAGGATATAAATCTTTTTTAAATATGAGTAATAATATGAATAATAATAATTCAAATATTCTTACAAATAGATTTAATAGACCAATAATAAAAACTAAAAGTTTTAATTCTGCAAATTCTTCTTTTAGTTTTGGAAATGGATTTGATAATATATCAAGAAATCCAAGTAAAAGTGATGCTCTTAAAAAAGAAATAATGACTGAATTAGAAAAAGATAAAAGAAAATTTTCTGATAATGGTTCAAAACTTTTTTCTTCTAATAAATCATATAAAAATATTGATAATTTCAATATAAATGGAAAATTATTTTAATTTAATAATAAGATGTTTCGGTAATATTAAATATTTTTCATTTATATAAATATTTAATAAACCTTCATTAATTTCGAAACAATAAAAAAAAACTAACACAAAAAAAAAATTTAATTAAATCAAAAAAAAAAAAAAAATAAAAATATTTTAAATTAAAAAAAATATTTTTTAATAACATCAATAATCAATTTTTTTAAATTTTAAAAAAAACCAATCATAAAAATTATTTACTTACGAAAGTTTGATATTTATCCATATTTCTTTTAAGTAATTCTTCAATAGGTCCCAACAATCTTTTAAAACTAACTCTATCAAGTGAAATAACTTTAACAATATCACTTTTAGCAACAATATTAGCATATCTAGGTTCTCCTTTCATAAGAGCTCTTTCTCCAAAATAATCACCTTCTTTATAATCTTTAATAGGAGTTTCGGGTTTCCCAGGTTCAATAGTTTTTGTAGCAACACATTCACCTTCTTCTAAAATATAAAATACATCTCCCATTTCACCTTCTTTAATAATATAATCATCATGATGAAAAACAGCAGTTTTAATAGCATCTGAAATTTGCATTAATTCATATGAATCAATAGTAGAAAGTATATCAACTTTTCTAAGAAAAGATTCATATTTTTCTCTTTTTTTCTGAGCAGCATCCTTAACAATATTATTAAAAGTTTCTCTATCAAGAACCCATAAAACACAATCAGTTTTAGCTTTAATTGTTGCTGCTCTTGGTGCATTATATAATAAAGCTAATTCACCAAATGTTTCACCTGGTTGATATTGTTTTACTAATTTAGGTTCTTCATTTGGTTTAAATTGCTTGTAACAATCTAAATTACCATCTTCAATACAATATAAACAATCACCATTTTCTCCTTGTTTAATTACTTCTTCTCCTGGTTTAAATTTTTTTTCTTCCATTGCTCCTATTACAATGTCTAAATCTTTTGCTTCTAAATTACCAAAAAGAAATGAGTGAATTATACGAGTTTTTATTCTTGATATTTGTTCTGGGGATTTTTCTATAAAACGTGCTTTGAAATCTTCTTTTTTATTAAATTTACCATATGCTTCTGCTGATACTGCAGAACGTGGAATTAATGACATTTTTTTTTTTGATTCTGGCATTTTTTCTAATACATTATCTAAATTTGCATCAACATCATCATCGTCATCATCAGATATACTTTTATCACTATCTGATTCACTATTTTTTCTCATTTGCTCCATTTCTCTATATTTTTTTACTTGAACTCTTAATTGTTCTAATTCTTTTTTTTCATCTAAGGTTAAACCTGTTGAAGTATAACCACCAAATTTTTGAAGCCAGTAAATCATGTATTTTGTCTAAAAAATTTTATTTAATTATATTTAATTTTATTCTTACTATATCTTTTGGCTTTGATTTCATTATATCTATTACCATTTTTTCTATTACTGGTTGAATTTGCTTTTGGATTTTTTCTTCTTCCGATGACATTTTTTCTCTTTTGGATTTTATATAATTTATTTTTTAATTTTTTTTATTTTTTCAATTATGGTTTATTTTAGTGAAATAATATATATATTATTATATATTCAAAGGCTAAATTTTTTAAAAAATATAAATTATTTAAAATTATAAATAAATATAATTTACTGTGCTTCACTAAATAATTCATAATTTTCTCTTGTTAATAAATGTACATTATTTTGTGAATCATATAATAATTGCATATTAGGTTCAATTTCAACAAAAGCACTTTCATTACCAAAAAGAAACTCTCTATTTTTATTAATAGCAGGAATAATAATATCACATTCTCTAATTTTCATTTGTTCAGTATCTAAAATTAAAGTAGTATCAACATTATTTACTCCATTGAATCCACCAAGTAATAAAATTTCTTTATTACCATTTTCATCTTCATCATCAATAAATTTAGCAACTGCTAAAGAACTAAGAGATATTTGTTCATTAATATAAACAACTTCAAATTTTTTATTAGTATTTACATTAATTCTTTCAATTGAAGATAAATTACCTCCTTTACTAGGAGAAAAACCAAAAAATACATAAACATAATCATTAAAGTAAATAATACCAAATTCTTCTCTTTCTTCATTTAAAGGTGGTAATTTTATCCATTCACTTTGAGTAATATTTGAATTATCAATTTTTAACATTTCACATCTTATTTGATTACTTCCTCCTAATAAGTAAATTGAATCTGTTTTTTCACAATATACCATTTGACCTAAATAATGTGAAAATAATGAATTATTTATGAAATAAACACTATTTGTTGGATAATCATAATAATAAAATTTATTGTAATTTCTTCCACTTAACATATAAAGTTTATTATTTAAATTTAATTGAGAAATATCTTTTTCTGATGTCATATCTTTTTTAAAATTTCCTCTATCTGAAAATACTTTTTCTTTATATGATTGAGTTGTTAATGAAAATATTATCATATTTCTTTCATCTTTTAATTTAAATAACATTCTATCATTTGCTATTGATGAACTATTCAATGCTGAATTTGTTAATGCATTATTTGTATTTATGTTATTATTTGAATTTATATTATTATTTTTTTGACTTTGATATATTGAATTATTTGTTCCTGGTTCTGAAATTTTTTGAGATGCAATATTTAATGGAAGTTCATTATGTTTTTTTTTATTTATTTTTTCTGAATTTTGATTATTTGATTCAATTGTATTTGAATTTATTCTTTTTATTTCTTTTGGTGATTCCAATCCGGGACTTCTTTCTTTTAAAATTTGAGGTTGATTTTGTTTTACATTTAATATATTATCAATACAAAATAATATACCATATTTTTTTTTAATAATTGAATATTGATCTTTTATTTCTTTAATAAATCCTTGATTAAAATTTTCAATTTCCTTAATTGTTTTTGTATAATTCATTATTATATTTTTCATTTGTGTATATTTATTTAAAAATTCTAAACATTGATTATCAATTTTTTTCTTCTCTTCTAAAATTTGTTCAACTTCACCAATAAATTCAGTCTCATTTAATTGTTTAGAAAATTTATCAACTTTATCTTTAAAATCATTTAATTTACCACCATCAGATAAACTTAAAACATAATCAACTTGCATTTGTTTAATATCTTCAATTTCTTTTTTAATATATTCATAACATTTATTAATTTTAGCTAATTCATTTTGAATATCTGAATTCCATAAAGGATAAAATTCAAATGCTTCATCATTAATTATTTTTGTATTAATTTGATTTAATTGTTCTTTAATTGAAGATTTAATATATGAAGAATATTCATTTAATTTTATTAATTTATTTTGATGACTTGAATGCTTTTTTTTTTTACATAATTCACAAGAAAATTCATTACATTTATCACAAATATATATTGCATTACTTTTACATTTACATGAAAAATTAGAATTTGTTATTGGTGTTGTAGAATTTGTCGCTGTATTACTATCTTTCTTTTTTAATATTGGTTTGTCTGAAATTTCTAATTTTGCTCTTTTTGTTTTGAAAATTTCTTTTAATTTTGTATTTTCATCACCTGTTATTTGTTCTCCTTTATATGATATAAATAATTTGTTTATATCATATATTCTATATTTACCACATATCATTAATTTTAATTGATGAAATTCTGAGTCTGTAAATAATTTAAAGGCTTCGTTTTCTGTTTTTTTTTTATATATTATATCAAAGGTAATATAACTCATTTTTTTTTATTTTTTTTTCATATAATTATTAAATATTTAAATTCAATTAAAAAAATAAAATAATAAATTTTTGCTTTATTTATTCAAATTTGAATTATTTATATTTCAATTTTAATTTGATTATATAATTCTTTTTTTTAATAAAATTTAAAAAAAAAATATTATACAAATAAATATAATATCAAAAAAACTAAAAAATGTATTTTCTTTTACTAATCATATTATTCCAAATAATAACAACTCAAGTATCAATAATATCTCCTCCTCAATTAGTATCAAAAATAAACACTAATATAAAAAGTTCAATAGGAAATTTTGGTGAAGTACCCTTTGGAAAAACATTAATGGGATATATAACAATAGTAAAACAAGTAGACGGTTCAAATTATTGGTGTGATGAAACATTAACTCAAGATATAATAAATGAAGATAATGATTTATCAAGTCAATATTTACCAATAGTATTAGTAGATCATAGTTTAGGATGTAAATATGCAGAAAAGGCATATAATGTTCAAAATAGAGGAGGAAGTGTTATGTTATTAGTTTCTGATTCAAATTATTTAAATGATGAATATAATATTGATGATCCTATTGGAAATAAAATTCATATTCCTACTATTATTATTACTAAAAATATTGGTGATATTATTAAAGAATGGATTAAAGAAAATCCTGATATTAAACCAATAATTTCTATTAGATTTACTGGAGTTAAAAAAAGTGGTGAAATTCATATTGAATTTTTTTATAGAAGTGATGATATTAAAGCTTTAAATTTCTTTATTGAATTTTATTATTATAAAACAATATTAAATCCTATTTTGAGATTTACTCCAAGATTAAAATATAATAAATTTGTTAATGATAAAACTGATGATAGTCTTTCTGTTGATTCAAAATATCCTTGTATTAAACCAGAGCATTTTTGTACTTCTATAAATAATATTTTAAATATTAATAATCCTAGAGAAATATTAATAGAAAATTTAAGACAAAGTTGTATTTATGAAACTTATGGTTTGGATGTTTATTGGCAATATATGATGAATTTTTCTCCTTTATGTGGTAGTATTGATATGGCTAATTTTAGTGGAAAATGTTCTAATGAACTTATGAAGAGTTTAGAAATTGATTATAATTTAATTCAAGAATGTATGGAAAGATTAGTTATAAATTATGGAAAAGTTGAAGAAGATTATGAAAATTTTAATAAAAAAAAAATTTTTTCAATTCCAGAATTAACAATAAATGGAATTAAATATAAAGGAAGTTGGGCTGCAAAGAATATATTTAATACTATATGTAATGGATTTATTGATAATGATAGTATTTGTAATATTAATTATTCACAAAGTAAATTAAAAAAATATTTTGGTTTTATTATTATTATTGTAGTTTCATTAATAATAGTTATTGTTTTATTTTGTGCACTTTATTGTTATAGAAAAAAAATAATGGAAACATTTGAAAAAGCTTTAAATGAAAGAATTCAAAAACAAGCAATCAAAGCTATTAGTGAATATCAATCTTTAAAAGAAGGAAAAGAAAATACAAATGAAACAAGTAGAAAATTAGAAATCGTTAGTAATAATTAATAAATTAAATTAAATTATTTATTTATATGCTATTAATATATATATTTTTTTGATTTTTTAGAGATAATATAATAATTACTAATATAGATTGGAATTTTAGAATTAAAAGTATCAAAATTGTATAAAAATATTAAAACTAAAGAAGATTATTTTAGAAAAATTTTATAAAAAATAGATATTTTAAAAGAAAATAATAAATATTTTAACTTTTATCTTTAGAAATGAAAAACTCATAAAAAAAAAAGAATTATCAAAACATTCGAAAATATTACTAATAATTTATATATACAAATATATTAAATAATTTTAGTTAAATTCTTTATTTATGATAATTATTTTTTTATTAATTTAAGTTTTAAATTTAAAATGATTGATTATAATAAAAAATTTCAAGAGTTAAATAATAAAATTGCAAGAATTACAGAAGAAACAAGAAATAAAAATAGAGCAATTAATCATTTTTATTCAAAATTAGAACAAATTGAAAATAAATCTAATTCAAAATTATCTTATATTGATAAATCACTTACTTCATTAAAAGATTATTACACTAAAATATCATCTGAATATGAAAAATATTTAAAATCTTCAAAAAAGAATAATATAGGAAACACAATAAAAGAAATTTCAAATCAAATTGATAAAAATATACAAATACAAAAAAATGAAATGATAAATTATATAAATTTAGTATTTAATGAAATAGAAAATACTATTAAAAATATAAATGAAAGTAATAAAAAAGAACAAGAGAACTTTTCACAAGATTTAAAAGGAATAAAAGAAAAAACAGAAAAAGTAATTAAAAAAAGATTAAATATTATAGAAGAAAAAAAATCAGATATTCAAACTCAATATAATAATCTCAAAAATAATTTTAATTCTCAAATGGAAAATATAAAACAAGAATTAAAAGACGAAGAAGATAAAACAAATTCAAACATAGAAACATTAAGTCAAAACATAAATCAACTAGAAATAAAAATAAATGACGAATTTGACAATCAAATAAAACAAAGAGAAGACTTTGAAGAAAACGTTTTATCAATAATAGAGCAAACATGTTCAGAATTATCCGAACCATAAAATAAAAACTTTTTTTCCAAATAATATAACCTTAAAAAAAAATATAAAAATTTAAAAAAAAAAAATATTAAATAAAAAAATAAAAAAAAATAAAAAAAAAATTATTTCCTCCAACAAACATCAACTTCATCAGTTCTAAACCTTTGAGTAAAAGTACAATCCTTCAATTCAATTCCTTTTCCTTTAGCCATAAATTCAAGTAATCCAGCATAAGCAATCATAGCACCATTATCAATACAATATCTTTCATCCATAGCACAAACATTTCCTCCTCTTTCCTTTGCCATAATCCCCATCATTTCTTGTAATCTTTCATTACAAGCAACACCTCCAACTAATAAAACTTCCTTACTTCCAACATGTGCCATAGCTCTTTCAGTAGTTTCAATTAACATTGAAAAAACAGTTTCTTGTAAACTAAAACATAAATCATCATTTGATATTTTAGAAATATCAATATGTTTATTTTTTTTATTTTTCTTTTTATTTAACATATCTTCTAAATATGATAAAATACCAGAAAATGAAACATCCATTCCTTTAACAACATATGGTAATTCAATATAATTTTTACCATTTTTAGCACATTTTTCAATATTATATCCTGGAGCAGGATCATTAGATAAATTAATTAATCGAGCAAATCTATCTAAACAATTACCAACAGCAATATCAATTGTTTCACCAAAAATTCTATATTTTCCTTCACTAAAAACAATAACTTGTGTATTACCTCCTGAAACATATAATATAGTAGGATTATCTGCTTTAGTAACACATCGTCCCATTTCAATGTGACCTACACAGTGATTAACACCTATTATTGGTTTATTATATAATTGACTTAAGGTTCTTATTACTAAAGCACCTACTGAAAGTGGTTGAGCCATTCCTGGTCCTTTTGTATAACAAAATAAATCTATTTGATCTAATGTTATATTTGCTAAGGATAATGCTTCTTTTAATATTGATAATACTTTATTTCTGTGATGATCTGCTGTTTCTTTTGGACGGAAACCTTGACCTGGAGGTGTTATGAATGTTTTACGAGGATTTGATAAGATTTCTCCTTTTGAGTTTACTATTCCTACTCCTATTTTATTTGCACTTCCTTCTATTCCTAATGCTATAAGAACTTTTTCTGTCATTTTTTTTTTTTTTAAATTATTATTTTTTTATTTTTTTTTTTTGTTCAATTTTTTTTTAATTTGTTTATTTATCTAATTTTTAATAACTTATTTTTTTTTAATGTCAAGTAAACCTAAAAAAAATGATGGAGTGAGAATGATGCATAGATTATCACAAGAAGAAATAACATCTCTTAAAAAAAAATTTAGTACTGTTGAAGAAATTGATGATGATCATCCAATAAATGAATATAAAGTATCATATGAAGAATTAATACCAATTGTAGAAGAAATAGTACATAAAAATATAAGAAATCGTTCTCAAAAAGAAATGTATTATTTATATAAATTTTTAGAATTAACAGATTTTAAAAATAATATGAAAATTGATTTAGAAGATGGTACAATAACTTTTCAACAATTATTTTTCTTTTCTTCTCAATTTATGAGTGTTAGAGATTATAATGAAAATAATGTAATATATAATGAAGGAGATAATGGAGAAACATTTTTTATTATTATGCAAGGTGCAGTTTCATTATATAAATTAAAATATGAAATTAAAGAAATGAATTCAATTGAATATTATTCATTTCTTCAAGATTTATATTCAAATTCTGTTGATAAAGTTGTAATTAATAGAAATATTAAAGTTAATAAAGATATTTTTCCAGTTTATAAAAATTCTGATATTCCTGATTTTAAAGAAATGATATTTAGAATTCAATTAGTTAAAGTTGCTAAAAATGGTAACATTACTAATATATTAAAATTTATTAATGAAAATAAAAGAAGACCAGCTGAGGTTAATTTTGATAAAGTTGTTGAAGGAGAACAAACAATAGAAGATTATTATTCTGAAGTATATAATTTATTATCTGAGTCTGAAGGATTTTATTTTGATATTATAAATGAAGATAAACAATTTGTTAAAATTGCAGATAATCAATTTGTAAAAAATTTAAATGAAAAAGAATATTTTGGTAATTTTAAAATTGGAAATTATGATTATACAAGAACAGAAACTATAAAATGTTTAAAAGATAAAACTAAATTATTAATTGTAAATAAAAAATCATATTTTGGTTGTATATCAGAAGAACAATTATTACTTAAACAAAAAGAAATTGAATCTATATATCAAAGTTCACTTTTTCGTATTTTAAGAAGAAATACATTTGAACATCATTATTACTATAAATTAGAAACAGAGATATTTGGAATGGGAGAAAATATTTTTGTTGAAGGAGACATTTTAAATCAAATTATTATTTTAAAAGAAGGAACTGTTGAAATTAATTTAGTTAATAAAGATATTTTTGATATAAAGAAATTAATTCAACATTTGAAATCAATGAATATTCATTTGAAAAAAAATGAAATGGATGATACAATGCAGTTAAAAAATTCAATTATGACATTAAAAAATGATATTTTAGAAAAGAAAAATTATACATTATTTGTTATAAATACAAAAGAAGCTTTTGGTTTATTTGAATATCTTTTTAATGGTAGAAAAGCAATTTATAATTTAAAAGTTATTAGTGACAAAGCAAAAATATATAAAATGGATATTAATGAATTTTTATTAGAAAAAAATGGTCATATTGAAGGAATGGAATTATTAAGAAGAAATGTTAGAAGTGAAGGAATTGAACAAGTAAAAAAAAATTTAGAAAGATTAATTTTATTAAAAAATTCAATTTTAAGTAAAATTGATCATGAATTTACTAAAAAAGCAATAGAAGATGAAAAAAAATATTATGATGTTTTTGATATAAATGCAGTCAAAAATAATATGAATAGAGTGAATAAAAATTCAAAAATAAATTATGAAATAGATGAAATATTATATAATAGAATTCATAAAAAAAATTATCATATAAAAAAAAAAGAAACTAAAGCTTATTTAATATTTGAAACTGAACCAAATTTAATAACATCATCAATAAGAATAAATACAGATGAATCAAATAATGAAAATACAATTCCAAATGAATCTTATTATATGACACAAATTCAAAATGATGAAATAAAAAAAAAATATATAGGAGAATCAAAAGAAAATAGTAAAATTGAATTTAATAAATTTCAAAATTTAAAAAAGAAATTAAAAGAAGATGCAAACTTTTATTATAATCAAAAAAATCGTTTTGATGTTCCTAATCTTCCTAAGATAAAAGGTTCTATAATAAAAAATTATCATAGGAAAAGGAATAAATTTTCTATTTCAAATATTAAAAATAAAAAAAAATTAGGTGAAGTAAATAATTTTGATATCACTAATCAATTATTTAAATCTTATGCACCTAAAATTAATATTGAAAAAGAAATAAATTATTTGGCTATAAAAGAATTTTATAATACATTTAAAAGGAGAATTACTAAAAAACCTTGTAAATAAAAATAATTTAAAAATAATAATTGTATAATATATAATATAAATAAAAATTTAAAGTGAAGAGTAAAAAGAAAAATATTATTTATTCATCTTTTCATTTTTTTAATTCACTCAAAAAATAAAAAAATATAAATATATAAAAATTAAATATAAAATAAAAAAAGCTATTCAAATTGTTTTTTATTGTCCAAATTTATTATTCAAAAATTGAACAAAAGTTTCAAAAGTTATTTCTTTTTCATTTCCTGCTTCTATAAATAAACTTTCCAAATCTGTTTTAGATAAATTTCTTCCTAATTCATTGCAAATTTTTTTGAGTTCATTTAAATTAATATTTTTACTTTTATTATCGTTAACAAACATTTCATACATTCTTCTCATTCCATTATTCTCATTTTTATCCTTAATTAATTCGTTAATTTTTTTTTCAAATTCATCATAATTAATTAATCCTTCTCCTAAATCTTGGATAAAATTAAAAATAACTGGATTTTCTTTATCATAATCTATTGATTTAATTATTTCAATTGCTTCATTTAAATTAACTTTTCCATCTTTATCATAATCTAATAAATCAAATATATTTTTTAATTCATATGAATCAATTTGAAGGCTCATTTTATTTCAGTTAATTTTTATTATATTTTATATATTAAATATTTATTAATGTAAATATAAAATTGTTTTATTTGTTTCATCATGGGAAATAAATTTTGTAATAATTGTCAAAATATTTGTTCTGGTAATAATAATATTTATGAAGAAAATTTATCAAATAATAATCAAATCAGTAATGATGTTGTACAAGATGATATAATTTTAAGTATCTTATCCACTCATAAATTTACTTCTGAAAATGTAGAATATGATAAAAGGTTAAAGGAAATTATTGTATTAAATAATGTTAGAAAAATAATTAAAACATATAAAAACTATTTAAATAAAAAAAAATTAAAAGGAAAAGAAAATAATAATGAAGAGAAAAATTCTAATAATAGTAAAACTTTTAAAAATTTAAAAAGAAATTCACTTATGAAAAGAAATTTTGATAGAAAATTATTGGAAATTAATACAGAAATAAATTCAAGGAGTTCAAGAGATAAAACTTCAATATTATCTAATAGTAAAAATTATGAAGATTTAAAAAAAAATATTCAAGATACTGAATCTTTTAATTCAAATGATAAAGAATTTATTAATTATAAATTTAATAAAAAAAAAACTGAATTTTTAAATTCCAATAATCAAAAAGTTCAATTTAGAAATGGTTCTAATGAAAAAGAGGGAAGCACACTTTCTGCTTCTATTTCAAAAGATGAAGTAAATTTAACTAAAAATGGAAAAAAAAATGTTTCTTTTATGAATCATGTTGAAACGAAGATTATTGAAAATAAAGATAATGAACAAAATTCAAATAATATATTTTTTAATAATGATTCCCAATTGTATAAAAATAATCATAAAAACAGTAAATATAAGAAAAACTCAAGAATTGAAAGGGGAAGAAATATTATTAATAATCTTGGATTAACTGATGAAACAAAAGAAAGTACAATTAAAAATAATAATAATATTAAATTTCAAAAATAAAATTTTAAATTTTTAAGTAAATCAAATGACTATAAATTATAATATAAATATATATTATTATTAGATATCAAACACATTTTAATTTTGGAATAATACCAATAAATGTTATTTTAAAATAATTAATATTAATTAAATAAATATACAAGTTATAAAATAAATTTTTTTAAGAAATATAACTTAAAAATAATACTTCATTAAAAAACATATTTTTATATTAAAAGATGTTTTCTCAAATTAATACAAATAAAAAACTTGAAACAATTTAATAATTAAAAATTACATATTATTTATTTATTATTACCTTTATTAAAACTCAAATATTATAAAATAATAATATTATATTGATAGTATATCAATATATTTCAATTGGATAATTTATAATAAAAAAAATTAAAATAATAATAATCAAAAATAAATTTATTTAAAAAAATAGAAAAAAGTAAAATTATAATGAATAATATATACTAAAATATTATTATACTTTACTAAAAAATAAAATTTTTTCATAATTATGTTTTTAGTAATAATTTTAAATTATATTATTTAATATAAAATTTCTATATTTAAAAAAAATAATTCAGTATTTTAGACTTTAATGTTTTTTATGTTTATGAAAATAATTATAATTGTTTTCAGCAGGTTCTAATTCATCAATTTTAAAATCATCATTTTGTATATTACTATCATCAATTTTTTCAAACCTACTTGAAGAACTATTTTTACTTTCTGAACAATATTTATCATTAAAAATATTTTTATTAAAAGAATAATTTTTATGAACATTAGAAAAATATTTTTTACCTAATTTATCATTCAAAGAATCATCTTCAGAAAACATTCCTAAATTTGAATTAAATCTCTCAAATTCTTTCATGATTGAAGGATTTTTTTCATTATCATTTCCAAACAAATCATTTGCCATTTGTAAGTAAGAAGTATGCATATTCTTATACATTAAATCTAATTTTCTTTTTGCAATTTGTTTTACAAAGTTTAAATATCTCCATTTTCTTATTATTTCTCTAATAAATTTTTTTTTTGATAACATTTTGTGAAATATAACAATTTTAATTAAATAAAATAGAAGATAAATTCTATTTGATTTAATTAATATTTGATATATTAATTTATGATATTTTCTATTAAATAGATTTTTTAACTGTTTTTGTCTTAATTCTTTCTTTTTTTTATTATTTATAGTATTTTTAAATAGTTTCATAAATTCTAATTTTTCTTTCTTTATTTTTTTATTCAAATAGTTTTTATATAATTGATTTGTGTAATAATATTTTAGAGTTTGAAATGTCTTTTTTTTTCTTAACAATATCTTTTTCTGAAGATATTTTATAAAATATGGGATTAGTTTTTTTATTTTAGATAATTTATCAGCATTCCTTTTTTTCTCTTTATCTTTTGATTTTGATCTAAAACTCATTTTTGTAATAGGTGGCTTATTTGATGATATTTTTTTATTTTTATATGCATATTCTTGATTTTTATTAGTCTTGATTGTTTTTAGTATATTAAAGAATTTTCTTTCTGATTGACGCTTTAATATTGTTTGAATATAATTATTATAATAATTAAATAATTTACTTAATTTCCTATAAACATATAATTTTTTCATTTTTAATATAAATTTTTCCTTATTTTTTTGAATAATTGAATTATTTGATTTTTCTAAACTAATTCCTAATTGGTTAAATTTCTTTTGTAATTGCCTCATATTTTTTAATTTTGAAAAGAAATTTTTTGCTTTCACTCTGTTTATATCATGAATTAATTTTTTAATTAAAAAGATATTATTTAAATATTTTAGAGAAATTATTATTTTTCTATTTTCAATCCTATTGAGAGAATCTATGAATTTTTTATCTTTTACTTTTAATTTTTTAATTTTGCTTCTAATTTTTGTTAATTCTTTTTTTAATAATAAATAGTTGAATTTTAAATTAATTTTTTCACAAAGTTTTTTTAAAAACTTTTTCTTAGATAAATCTTTAATTTTTTTCATAATAATTTTTTTTATCTGTATTATTATTGATTTTATCAATCTTTTTACATTTGTTTGTAGATTATTTGTTTTTTTATTCCATTTATTTATAGATTCTTTTATTTTAGTTGAATTATTATTTATTTTTTTTGACAAAATTTTTAGTAGGAAATTATTTAATTTTTTTTTTCTCTTTATTTTTTCTTTATATTTCTTTAATGCTTTTTGAATTTTATTTGCAAATTTATTTGATAACAAAGAATATTGTTTCCATTTATTGTAAAATTTGTTTAAAACTGATTTTTTATTTGATGATAAATTTTTATTTAATAATTGCTTTAAACATTTTATACGATATTTTAAATTATTATCAGTTATCATATTATTTAATGAATATCTTTTTTCAATTTTACCATTTATTAATTGCATTGAATCATCAAAAGAGGAAATAAATTTACTGGATTCAATAAAATAATCAGAAATATTTTTTATTATATATTCCCTAAATAATTTTTTTAAATTATTAGAATATTCATTTTTTATTATTTTCATTTTTTTCTTATATTTATTTAAAGCTTTTTGTATAATATTCACTTTTTTGTTTAATTTTTCTACTTTAACTTTTTTATTCCATATTTTAAATGGGAGCCTTAATAATAATTTTTTATCATTTATTAATTTAGTTATTAACTTATTTAAAAGGAAATCCCTTTTTTTTATTTTTTTTTCCTTTTTAATTTTAATTTTTTTTGATAAATAATTTCTAATTTTTTTACTATTGTTCAATGTTATTTCATATGAATTTTTTTTCCATTTATTTAAATAAACAGGCAAATAAAATCTTTCTTTATATTTTTTAATCTTTGAATAAAGTTTAATAAGAACTTTTTTTCTAGATAAAAATTTTAAACTTTTTTTTAATTTATTATAAGGTTTTTTCAATAAAATTTCTTCCAAAGTTATAAATAAAATTTCAGTTGGTTTACCTAATATTCTTTTAGATTGTTTTATTGAATTTACAATTTGAAAAATTAATTTTTTTCTAAATATTTTTCTCAATTTGTTTTGATTTTCTTTTTTAAAATAATATTTCATATTTTCTCTAATAAAATTTTGTATTAATTCCATATTACTTATATTATTCAAAGATTTTATTTTTCTATTCCATTTATGTAGTATCAGACTTTTAAATTTTTTCATTTTAAAATTTTGATATGAACATATTTCTACTAATCTTTTTTTTAATTGTTTAATATTTTTTAATTTTTTTTTTGAACGATATTTTCTGAATGAGTTTTGAATTTTATTTGCAGCAAGAATTTTTGTTGAATTTTTCCATTTTTGTAAAATATTCGATAATAGTTTTTTATTTATGACTTTTTTCTTGTTTATAAACTTTAATAATAAATTATCCCTTTTTTTATTTACATTTATTTTTGTTTTTAAATTTTTAAAAGTTTTTTTTCTAATATATGTATTAATGAATTTTAACGCTTTTCCAAATTTTCTTTTTTTTTCAATAACAAAATCAGTTTTTTTTTTAAGAAAATTTAGAATTATTTGAGCATATTTTCTAGTTAATAATTTTTGAGTATTTCTAAAGAAATTTAATAAATAAATTTTTTTGATTTTTTGGTAACTTTTTTCGTTTTTTTTAAATATTTTATTAAGTAAAACTCTTAATTTCATTTTATTAATTCTCTTTTTTGATTTTAAAATTGTATTAAAGAAATTAATTATATTTTTAGCATTTTTTCTTTTAATATTTTCAAAACCAGTAAATAGTTCGACAAATGAATTTTTAGCCTCCTTAAATATTTTATCATTTATTTTTTTAGTTAATAAATAATTTTTAAACAAATTTCTTATTTTAAGTTTCATTCTATTTGTATCTGGAATTTTATTTAACCAATTTTTAATAACTTTATTCTTTTTTCTCAAAGCAGATTTTGGTTCACTATTTTTTATAAAATTTTTAAGTAATTTTTCTCTTCTTAATTTCTTTAAACTTTCTTTTAAACAATAATAAAAATTAGGTTGATATCTCTTTTTTAAAACTTTTTGCATTAACTTATATCCTTTTTTTATTGCTTTTATATTTTCATATGGATTATTAATATTCTTATATTTTGTTAAATGGCATTTATTTATCCATCTGAGGAAACTTAAATGCATTTTAAATTTTTCATTGGTTTTTATTTTTATGTTTTGAGTATTTTTTATTTTAAAAATAAGATTTGCTTTAAGATCCCTTTCTCTTAAATAATTAATTTTATTTCTCCATTTATTTAATTTCTTATAAAGTAATAATTTAGTTTTTTCTTTTATTCTATTTGAAATTATTTTTTTTGATTTTTCAATATTTTTTTCTTTTATTTTTATTTTGATACTTTTTTTTGACCAAATTTGATAAGCTTTCAATAATAAATTTTTTTGTTTATTTTTTATTATTCTTCTAAGTCTTGTCTTTATTTTTCTAAATATCGAATTAGATAATGATTTTTTTAACCATACCATTAAATATTTATGTAATATATTTTTTTGTAATTGTGATTTTATTTTTGATGAACTAACTTTATTAAAAATTGAATTTAAAACCTTTGACAAGGATTTATTTAATATTTTTGTATTAATTAATTTCCATTTTGAAAAATATGTTGATAAGATTTTTTTATTTAAATTGTTCTTTGTTTTAAATATTATTTTTCCTTTTAAATTCTGAATTTCTTTTTTGTTGTATTCTTTATTATTTCTCCATTTATTAAATAATTTTCTTACCATTTCTTCATCTTTTTTTTCATTTTTTGTTTTATATTTTACTATTCTTATAATATATTTTTTTTTATTTTTAGTGTTTTTAATTCGACTATATGTTTGTTTAAAAATTATATTTTTTGAATAATGAGATAATTTATCTAATCCTTTGATTATATTTAAATAATAATTTTCCTTTTTATTATTATCATTTTTCCATTTAAAAAAAGATTTTAATAATAAATCTCTATTACTTCTTTCCTTTATTCTTCTCGAACTATTTTTTAAAATAATACTTTTAAAATTTAAAATAGTTTTTTTATATCCTTCTAATAATGAATTCTTTAGCCATTTATCCAAATAATTTTTTAAAACATATTTTGGTTTATCAATGATCCATTTTTTGAAAAAAGATTTTAAATATAATGGTTTATAATTTAATTTAATATATTTGACAAGTTTCATTAAAAAATAAAAACATCTATTGATGTATAAAAGATGAATTTTATCATATCCTTTTCTAACTTGTTTTAATTTTTCTATATTATCATATTTTTCACTATATATTGTAAATAATTTCCATCTATTGAAAAATTTGGATAAACACAATTTTTTAGATTTAAAATCTTTGTTTCTAAATAAATATTTGAATAATTGAGTTTTCATTCCTTGAATGTTAAAAGAATTTGTAATATCTCTCCATTTATAAAAATAATGATTAAGTTTTATCCTATCTTTTATAGAATATTTTGAATATATTTTATTCCCAATTTTTTTTACCATTAATGAATAACTAATCTTTTTTATTTTATTCAAAAATTCAATTTTAGTTTCTTTTGTAGATATTTTTGATAACTTGTTTAATGCATTAAATAAAATTTTATATTTTTTTAAGGTTGAATTAATGTCAATATTTTTATTAATTTTTTTATGCAATTTATAAAAAATATTTGAAATTGTCATTAACCTCCATTTTAAATATATTTTATCAATTATTAAACTAAATAATTTATCAATTAACTCACAATATTTTGATTTTATGCCTTGTTTATACCATTTGTTTAAATAAACATTTAAAAAATGTTTTAAATTTTTATTAGAAATTTTTAATATTGATGATATCTTTTTATTTCTTATTAAATTTTTTCTTTTTTGTATAAAATCTTTGAAATTATTTACAGGTATTTGTTTTAAATAATATTTTTTAATTAATTCAGAAGCTTTTATGCAGTTTAAAATATTATTATTTATTTTGTAATTATCTTTTTCATTCGATTTCTTCCATTTATCAAAAAATTTTTTTTTTATTATTCTATTATATTTATTATGAATTCTATTTAAAAGATTTTTTAAAATTGAACTTTTGAATCCCTTAAATTGATATTTATATACATTATTTTTCCATTTATTAAATGAATTTTTTAATTGGATTATTTTATATTTATTAATTTTTTTGACAATTTTTTTTAATTTTTTATTCTTTTCTAAAGAAAATAAATAATCTTTTAAATAAGGCATAATATAATTGAATCCGATTTTTTTCCAAAATTTTTTAATTGAATCAATTAAATCAATAGTAGCATAAAATCTTTTTTTTTGTACTTCAACATCTTTAGATAAACCAATATATTTTAATAATAAACTTTTCATTGACCAATCATTAAAATATTGTTTTAACATTTTCATATTTTTTTCATTTTCTTCTCTTTTATCAATAATAAATTTTCCTTTTATAATTTTATTTCTTATCAATTTCACATTTTCAATCCATTTTTTTAAATAATTTTTTAATATACTAAGATTATTTTTATAATTCAATTCTTCAAGTAATTTTCCCAAATCTTTTTTAATTAATTTCCTTTTTGGAAACAATAAATCAAAAATTTCTTTTCTAATTTTATTAACTAAAGCATGACTAATAGTATCTGAAAATTTAAAACACAATAAATTTAAATAAAGAATATCATATATATTTTTTCTAAACCATCTTCCTCTCCAATAACTTTGAATTTTAATAACATGCTTTATTTGTTTAAGATAAATTTCTTTTAAATTCCTCCACCAATTTTGAATAATTTTAGCAGCTTTTTCTCTATATTTAGGGTTAATATATAATTTAGAATTTTTATTATTTTTTCTATCAATATTTTTTGGTTTTGAATTTTTAATTTTAAATTGATTTCCTTTTTTATTCATTTTTTCTTGTGCTAAATCAACAACTCCTCCTTTATCAAATCTCATTTTTCTTAAAATTGTTCTATCTTCTGTATTTAATCCTTTTGATGAGAGCATTGCAAGTGATAAATATAAAAATTTATTTTGTGGAGTTTTAATTGTTTCTCTTTTATTAATTATTGAATTATTTAATGTTCCTTTATCAAAATGTTTTGTTGTTTTTGAAATTTCTAAAGTTCCTCTTATTGATTGATCATATTTTGAAGATATACTTTCTCTATTTTTTAATAATATTTTTGATAATTTATTATTTTTTATTTTTTGTAATAATCTATTATTATCATTTGTTAATATATCACCATTTACTCCTGAGATTATAGTTTGATTTGTATTTATTAATCTTCCTGAATGACGAATATTTGGATTGAAATCTTTACTCATTAATTTTATTAATTTTTTCAATTGAATTTGTTCATTATTTTCATTAATATTATTTGGATTAAAAGATTGATTATCAGCATTTTTTTTAATTATATTAATATAATTAATATTTTTTTTTTCTTCATTTACTCCATCATATAATTCAACATCAGTATTATCATATTTTTGATTAATATTCATTTGATTTTTTAAATTATTTAATTGATTTTCAGAAGTATCAATTTTATTATAATCAGATATACTATCATCATAAGCATTTCCTTTTGGAGATAATTTTTCATTTAAATTTATATTTTCTCTAATATCTCTTGGATACATATAATATTGAATATCTTGATTATTTCCAATATAATCAATAGTATTTTGAATATTACATTGAATTGGTACAGCTATTGGATAATTTGCTTCATCACCTGGATAATAATTTTCAATTGGATATTTACTATTTTTATTTATATTATTATATTCTTTTTCTTCTCTAGTTTTAATTGGAGTTTTTTGCTTTTGTGTTAATATTCTTATATTATATTCAGTTTCTTCTTTAGATTCACCAATATTAATTGTCTTTGGACTTTTTTCTCTGTTTGAATTTATATTTATTGATGTTATTTCTGATGGATTTATTGGAATATGTTTTTTATAAATTTCATTTTTAACAACTTTTATAATACTTTCTCCTTTAGAAAAAGTTGAAGATTTTAAATTATCATTTGTTTTTTCTTGATCATTAATTGAATTTGTATATATATCTTCTTCATTTCTTTGTATAAAATCACTTTCAAATAAAGGACTTTTTATTTGAGAAATATTTCCAAAATGTTGATTTGAATTGAATTTTAATGTAGAATCAAAACTTTGATTTGCAATTGTTGAAGTCTGTTCATTTACTTTACTATCTTTCATTATTTTTGATATTATTTTTTTGAGAATTCTTTTTTGATATTTTTTCAAAAAAAAAATAAAATTTTATTTTATTATTCAATAAAATTAAATATTAAGATAATAATTTAAAAAAATTTGGAATAGAAAAAAAATTTAACTCAATTAATTTATAATATAAAAATAATCACACTTTTATTTTTTAATATCAAATTTTTTTTCAGAGAAAACACCATTTGGTTTAAGAATTAAATTTAATTCTTTTAATTTTTTAATTTGAAAACTTTTTTTCTTTTTACTTCCATCTCTTCCTTTATTATATACTGAATTATTTTCTTCAGTATTATTATTAAAATTTCTTCCTAAGGCAGATCTAATTTTTTTATGAGTTTTCTTCCTAGGAGAAGTTATAGTAGAAATAGTTGAAGTAAAAAAATTTTGTAACATATCATTTTCATTATTTAAATTATTAAATTCAATACTTTTAAATGAAAGTAAATTATGTCTTTTTTTTCTTTGATTAGCAAAATAAATTTTAGGAGTTGAAAAAGTACTTTTTGTTTTTCCATGAGAAACTGAAATTGAAGAATTTGATGTTAAAGTAAAATTATTTATTAAATTTCTACTAACAATAGAAGAACTTTTATTATTATTATTTCTTGTTGATGAAGGAGAAGTTGACTTTGTTGGAATTGTTAAAACTTGTTTTTTATTTTTATAATCCATCATTGTTCTAATATTACTATTTGGAATTGTAAGTTTTGGTTTATTTCTTCTTTTTGGCATATTTAATTGTAAATTTTTTTTTATTAAGTCACTAATTTTTATTTGTGGTTTTACTGTTTTTTTTTCTAAATTTTGAATTTTTTCTATTAAATTTTCAATTTTTTCATATGATTTATTTTCTGAATTATCTATTATATTTTCACTTTTATTATTTTCATTATTATTTTTTTTTCCTTTATTAATTCCAAAAATAATTCTTAAAATTGATTCACTTTGATTTAATATATCATCATATACTAAAGTATCAAAAACAATTTTATTTGTATTTTTTCTATTCTTCTTTTTTTTATCATCATTTAGTTCTTCTAATTCTTGTTGTTGATCAATAACTTTTTGTTTTCTCATTATATTTTTATAAATATATTTTGCTTCATTTAATGGAGTATAATTAGGAAAAATAACACTAGTTTCAAAATAATATCTTGCAACTTTTTTTATTCTAATTGAAGATTCTCTTTCAGTATAATATCTTTTTAAAAATTCTGAATTATCATCATCAATTAAATGTTCTTTAAATAAAGCAACAATGTGACATTTTCCATTACATAATAAATTATTTATCACAAGGATATTATAATTTATTTCAATAGCTTTATAATTTTCAATCATTAATTGATGTGTTCTTTTCCCAATAATACTTAAAATAGATGATTGTTCGTCATTAATATTAGTTGAAGTTGTTGCATTTTTCCTTTTTTCATTGCATTTCATTTAATTTAAATATATATTTTTTATTTAAAAAATAAATAAAAATTTTATTATAATTTTACAAGATTTTTTATTTATATAATTAATTAATACTATATTATTTAATGGAAATCTTTATTTAATGAAACTTTTTTCAGCTAATTCTATATTAAATATATTCTAAATTTTATCACAATTGACCAAATTATGATAAATTATATTATATATATATTTTAAAAAAATATTAACAAACTCATTTTAAAATTTATATTTCCGAATGAAGAATAATTCTTACTATACAAAATTTATAATTATTATTTCATTCAAAAATATAATTTTTCATAACTTGATGAAATGTATTATTTACTTTTTATGACATACATTATTTTTATAATTTCCAATTATTTTATTAGCTAATTTTGGGAGAAAATTAATTCCCTTTTTGATACAGTGTTTTTTATAATCCTCATAAATTTTATTAATTAAATTATCAACTAATTCAATAGCTATAATTAAACCTTCTTGATTTTTAGAACTAATACAAAGATGAAGTGATTCATTACTTTCTTTGTTTTGAGGCCCTTCTTTATATCCACTGCCTTTTCCTCTTAATCTTAATTTGACAATTTCATTAATATTATTAGTTTTTATTCCATTTTCTTCTAATTTTAATTTACATTCATCTATTATTTTTTTCATATTACATCCTTTACTTCCAATTAATCTACGAGATATTTGAAATTCTTTATCATTTGATATTAATATTTCATATTTACATGTAAATTTATTTGATGTTGGTTTCTCATCTTTTAAATTATTATGTTTGTGATTTTTTGTAGGAGAATTTTTAATATTATTCATAAAGTTTATATTATTGAGATTATTATTGATATTGTTATTGTTATTATTGTTATTATTTATTGTTTGATTTTGATTATTAAATGATTCTCTTCCTGAATTTAATAAATCATTAATATGGATATTTTGTAATTGAAGATTTATATTATTTTGATTTAAATTAAATCCCGTATTCATATTCATTAAATTTTGTTGAGGAATAATAAATGGATTTTTATTAATATTTATTAGATTTGGTTGGATGATATTATTTAAATATATATTTGAATTATTAATTGAATTATTTTGACTAATATTATTAGGGGAATTATTATGTTGTTCATTAAAATAAATTAAAGATTTCTTCTTTAATTCATAGTAATTTTTCATCATAATATATTCATATTTTTCTTTTGTATCTTCAGAAAGTAATTCTAAATCATTTTTATAATCAAACCATCGTACTTTAAAATCATCATTCATATTATTTTTAAAATTATTTTTATTTTCCAAAAATTCTTTGCATGTATTTACAGAAAAGAAAGTTGAAAATAATACAATACTAATTTTGCCTTTTAATTGAAAATCTTCTATATCACCAAATTGTTCATAAAATTCAATAAGATCATTTCCATCAAAATCATTATTTTCTTTCTTTAGATATTCAAAAATAATTGCAGGAATAAAAATATTTTCAGATTGTTGTATAAAGACTTCTATTTTATCATATAATATTTGATTTTCGAAATCTTTTAATTCTGTATTGATATTTTTTATCATTTTATAGATTTATAATTAATTTTATTATAAAAATTTTATTATAAAAATTGTATAAAATCCTAATGAAATGCATAAAATATAAAAAATAAATAAAGTTTAAAAAAATAAAAATAAAAGTTATAAATATTTTAAATTATATTAATTAACGTTGAAATTAAAAGAATATTCAAATAACAATTTACTCTTGAAATCATAAATAAAAAAATTTTTTTCTTCTCTACATAAAATATTTATTCAATTAAAAGAAAATAAAAAAAATTTTTAAAATTAACATCAACAAAGTCTAAAAATTTAAAAATCTCTCCAAAAAAAACATAAAAATAAACTATCAAAAAATATTATAATTCCAATATAGTTAAAAATTTAAGAAAAAAAATTATTTTAATTTGAAAAAATTAATATATATCTAAAAAAATAAATTTATTATCATTTATTTAAATGGAAAATTTAGTAAAATACCCCGACAGAGAATCAATAAAAAATTTATTAGAATCAGAAAAATACGATTTTAAAATAATGGATCACGAGCCCTTATTAACAATTCCACCAGCTTTAGAACATTTCGAAAAAAACAAACCAGAATTAACAGGAAAATACAATTATTGCAAAAATTTATTTTTAAAAAACAAATCAGGTGGTTTTTACTTAATAACAGCAGCAAATGAAACAAAAATAGATTATAAGAATTTATGTAAAATATTCAAAACTAAAAATGGAAATATTAGAGAAGCAGAAAAAGAAAAAATGGAAAATTATTTGCATGTTGAACCAGGACACGTTAATCCATTTTCAATGTTGAATTTAAGTGAAGAACAAAAAAAAGAAGTTCAATTCCATTTAGATAAAAATATTGAAGAATATGATTATATTGGTTGTCCTCCAATGACTCCAAGTAGTACTGCTTGGATTAAAGTTGTTGATTTAAAAAGTTTATTAGATAAAAATGGTATTAAAGTTAATGTTACTGATTTAAATAATGTACCACAAAGTGAAAATAAAGGAGAAGATAAAAATGAAAAAAAAGATAAAAAAGAGAAAAAAGAAAAAAAAGAGAAAAAAGAAAAAAAAGATAAAAAAGATAATGAAGAAGAAGATTTAAATATTCTTGGTATAGTAAATAAGAAAGAAACTAATTTTTCAGATTGGTATAGTGAAGTAATAATAAAATCAGAAATGGTTGATTATTACGACATTTCAGGTTGTTACATTCTACGTCCTTGGTCATATGAAATATGGGAAAGAATACAAAATTATTTTGATACTTTAATTAAAACATTAGATGTTAAAAATGTATATTTTCCAATGTTCGTAAGTCAAAAATCCTTATTTAAAGAAAAAGAACATATTGAAGGTTTCTCACCTGAAGTTGCCTGGGTAACAAAAAGTGGTAAAAGTAATATTGAACCACCAATAGCAATAAGACCAACAAGTGAAACAATAATGTATCCTTCATTTGCAAAATGGATAAGATCACATAGAGATTTACCATTAAAGATAAATCAATGGACAAATATTGTAAGATGGGAATTTAAAAATCCAACACCATTTATAAGAACTAGAGAATTTTTATGGCAAGAAGGTCATACTGCACATTCAACATTTGAAGAAGCTGAAGAAATGGTATTTAAAATATTAAAATTTTATAAAATGGTATATGAAGATTTATTAGCTTGTCCAGTTATAGAAGGTAAAAAAAGTGAGAATGAAAAATTTGCAGGTGGTTATTATACAACATCAATAGAAACTATGTTACCAAATGGTAAAGGAGTACAATGTGCAACATCACATCATTTAGGACAAAATTTTTCAAAAATGTTTGATATTAATTTCTTAGATAAAAATAAAGAAAAAAAACTAGTATGGCAAACATCATGGGGATTAACAACAAGAACAATTGGTGTTCTTGTTATGATGCATGGTGATAATAATGGTTTAGTATTACCACCTAAAATTTCTCCTATTCAAGTTGTTATTGTTCCTATTAAAACATCTAAAGATGATCCTAAAGAAATTTTAGGTAAAGGAGAAGAAATATATAAATTATTAAAAGATAATGGAATTAGAGTTGAATTTGATGATAGTGAAATGCATACTCCAGGATGGAAATATGCACAATGGGAATTAAAAGGAGTTCCAATTAGAATTGAATATGGAAAAAAAGATTTATCTAAAGAACAAGTTACTTTCTTTTGTAGAGATACTAAAGAAAAATTCCCTGTTAAATTTAATGATGTTAAAGATAAAATTTTTGAATATTTAGATATTATACAAAAGAGAATGTTTGATAAAGTTAAAGATAATATGAATAAACAAAGAACTGATGCTAATAATTTTGAAGAGTTTTTAGGTGGAATGAATAAAGGACATTTAGTTTATACGTTTTGGTGTAATGATTCAAAATGTGAAGATGATGTTAAGGAAAAAGTTAAAAAAATTGCTACTGAGAATCAAGAAGAAGATTCTGTTGGGACTTGTAAAACTTTAAATATTCCTTTGGAACAACCTAAAATTGAAGAAGGGACTAAATGCTTTGCTTGTGGAAATCCTGCTAAAGTTTTGACTATTTGGGGAAGATCTTATTAAAATTTTTGTTTATGTTTTGTTTATTTTTGTTTTTTATTATTTTAAATGTTTTTTATATAAGAAAATATTCTATTAAATTTTAAGAATTTTACTCTTATTATTTAATTTTATTTTTATTTATTTTTGATATAATATATTTTTTTATTTTTATATTTAATTATTTATGGAAAATATAATGTTTATTTGAAACGGATTTAATTGAAAATAATAAATTTTTTTTTTAATTAAATGAATAAGTTTCTCAATATCCTGTTTGTAATGATTGTATTTAATTTTGAATTTATGTTTTCTCTTAAAATAACTAGTAAGACAAAAAAGGACAATGATAAAAAAAAAAATTTGAAAAATTATGATATTAATTCAATAATTGATAAATCTCAAAATGTTAGAGATTTAGTATTTTCAAATGAAGAAAATGACAAATTAAAAGATTCAATAAATTCGTTACTTAATGATTTAGAATAATTAAAATAAGATATCATAATCATTTTAAATAAATCTTTCTCTAATATGATATTTAATAATATGAAATTTAAAAGGTACTAAAATTTTTTATTATATTTTCACTTTTATTCTTTAAAAAAAAAACTTTATTTATAAAATTTTCTTCTTTTAAAAAAATATTCTATATAATGAAAATTTAAAAATTTTTTAATTATATTAACAATATATACATTAAATAATAACTATTAATTCCCTTGTTCATCAGTATTTTTATATTCATCTTGATTACCAATTAACATATTTGGATTATTATTTTTACTAATTTTATATTGAGTAATCATATTTTTTTTTTTAATTCTATTTTCAACTTCATTTAATTGATTTTTACTACTATTATCTTTCAAATTACTTTCAAGACTTTTATCATCATCAACATTATCTTTTTTATTATTAATATTACTTTTTTTGCTATCATTAAAAATAAAAAGAGAAGATTTTGGTGTAAATAAACAAATAATTCTATACCAAGTATAACATGTACCTTTATATAATAAATTAATACCAGGTGGTTTTTTCCATTTTTCTTTTATATATTCATAAAAAGTCAAATTTTTAAAAACTAAATAAGTATGTAAAAAAAATAATTTCCCAATAAAAAAAAGAATAAAACCAACATCAAAAATCAAAATAAAACTCATACTAACAATAACTATAATATCATATTTATCTTTTTTCCTACTTTTCTTCCCATGAAAAACAATTAAAAAAACACAATAACCAATTTCAAATAAAGCAGTAAAAAAAAGTGAAGAAAGTAAAATATAAAAAAATTTATAATTTCTTTTACCAACACAAGTACCTAACCAAATACAATGATGATCAAATCTCTCAACGCAATTATCACAAACAGCACAATGTGAAGTTCTCGGAGGTCTATAAAGAGAACAAGAATAACAATAATTTAAATTTAATATATGTCCATTAATAACATATCTAATTGAAGTTTTATTTGAAGTGTATGTATAATCTTGATTTTGTCTTGTTAAAATTCCTGGATCTGTACATCCTCCTCTTAATGCTGAAAATGTTGATATTAAATATAATGTACTTATTATTATTATTGGAATTAATGATGAATATGTGTATTTGTCATATAATTTTATTAATATTGATAACATTATTATGAATGGTATTGATATTAGGAATATTGATATAAAAATTTGGATATATTTTTCACCTGTTATTAATTTGTTTTTACACCATAGTTTGTTGTTTCCTAATAAGTGGTTTATTTCTGACGAATCTGTTGTTTGTTCTGTCATTATTTTTTTAATGGAGGAATATATATTTAATTAATTCTTTTTTAAGTGAAATTTAATTAAAAAGAATATATGTTATGTTTTAATTAAATTATTTCATATTTATTTAAAAAAAATTTTTATATAATATTTTTAATATTATTAACATGAATTAATATTATTTATTAAATAAAAATTAAAAAGACAAATGAAATAGTAATCAATCATAGTAAATATTAAAATATTTCATTTCAAATATAATAAATTTTTTGTTTATAATTAAAATAAAAAATATTATAATAAATGTTTCAAAATTATTTATTGTTATTAAAATAAATATATAGAACTTTCATTAAGATCATAAATGAGGAAATAATAATGAATTAATTGAGAAATAAATAAATTTGTATAAATAAAATAAATAAAATTAAATAAACAAATTAAATATATAAGTAATAATAAAAGAAAAAATTTATATAAAATATATTACTAAAAATAATTTATAAAAAAATATTTGAGATATTTTTATTTGTTAATATTTTTTTAAAAAATTAAATTTGAATTAAAAATTATTTTATTCATTAATAATTTAAATTCCATCTCTTCTCAAAAATTAAAAATATAAATAAAAAAACAAAAATTAATATTCAAATTTTAAAATATAATTTCATTTTACTTATTTAACCTTATTTAATAAACTCATTTTTTGTTATATTTATTCATTTTCTTCATGGACATATCTTTTCCAATGTTTATTTTGATTCTTATCATATTTAATGGCTCTTCTTCTATTTCTTAAATATTTAGCGTTAACTCCTTTAAGATTTTGATATCTATTTCTTTTTGGTCTTTTAATACCATTTCTATGATTTTTATATCCTTGATTATGATTAGTATGATTTTTGCTTTTTGCCATTTTACTTTTTTAAATATTTAGATATTCTTTAATTTTTATTTAAAAAATAAATTAAATAATAAATTATATTTCAAATAATTTATAAAAATTAAATTTTAATAAAAAAATTAATCAATTTTTATCATTGAATAAATTTTATAAAGAAAAACAAAAGTCAAAATAACAGAAATACTTCCACAAATTAAAAAAACAGAAAAAGAAAAAATAATCATAACACTAAAATAAATAATAAAAGTAGAAAATCTTGTAATATTCAAATATAAAAAATAATAAATTGAATAAATTAAAATATAAATAGAAACACTTCCTCCAATAAAAAAACTTTTCCACCACCAATTATAATCTCCTTTACATAAACAAAAAAAACATACAATAATAGAAATTTCAGAAGAAACAATAATTAAAACTAATAAAGAAATAAATAAAAAACCAAAAAAATAATATATTTGATTTCTCCATAATGAAGTCATTAAATATAAAAATTCAATAAAAATTGCAGCAAATGAAATTAAACCACTAATCCAAATTAAATATTTTATTTTAAAAAACCATTCTTTTTTAGGAATTATTGAAGGACAAGGATTAATTCTACAAGGTAATTTTATTATTTTTTGTTTAATTCCAAAAAAAGAACCAAGTAAAACTAAAGGAAAAGAACAACAAATCCATAATAATAAAAATAAAATTATTTGATAAAAATTAAAAGTAGCATCTGATTTTTCTAAAAAAAAGAATATATTAATAATAAAAAAAAAAAAAAATATAAAACAAGGATAAAAAATTCCTGTTAAAAAAGCATTTTTTAACCAAAATTTTCCATGAAATAATTTATAAATTCTAGAACTAAAATAACCTCCAAAAAAACCCATAATAATAAAATCAATAATTAAAATTATAACTAAATTTCCTCTTGTTTCAGGTTTAATAACACCAATAATACAAATAATCAAAGAAAAAAAAAACATAAAAAATAATTGAATCCCAGTTCCAATAAAACAAGATAAAAATATTGAATTTATTGGTTTTCTAAATACATCATTACATACTTGTTTCCATCCAAATTCATCAATTAAATCATCTTCAGTTACTTTAATATTATAAATATCAATATCTTTTTTAATTTGTCTTCCAATAATTATAATTATTATAATAGTAAAAATTAAAATAATTAAATTTGAATTTATTAATCCAAACCAATGAATTTGACTTGATAAATGAATATATTTATCCCATCGAGATATCATAGTTAAATTTGATTTTTCAAAATAAACATCATAAGTAAATATTATATTTTGCCCTTCAATTAAATCTTGAGGTAAATTGTTTAATTCATAATCAGTTAAATTATTAGTATTTTTACAACCTAAATTATTTTCATTTTGTTTAATTGAAGCTGGAAAAATAGAAAAACCAACAATTTCAAATTTATCTTTTTGAACTTCATGAATATCAATTTTAAAAGTATAATGATTATAAATAAATATTTCATCATTTGAATTAATTGAATAACCAATTGGAATTCCTCCTGAATAAATATATGATATATCTTTTGTATAAACATCAAATTTTCCTAATGCTGATGGTAAATTATCTAAATAGAAATTTATATTATATGAATGAGATAAAATCCATTGAAATTTATCTAATGATTCATATGTTAAATTCGTTATACATAATAATTTACAATATTCATTTTTATTTATTAATATTTCATAATTTGATTCTCTTATTTTATTTCCACTTAAAATTTCACCTATATGATCATTTATTAATTCTTTATTTGGTGAATTACATAATCCAATTGTATCATAATTTAATGGTAGTTGAGTTATTATACTTTTTAATTGACCCATTCTTATTTTTAATTTATCATTTTGATTATGAACTTGTTCAAGAATACATAATATTTTATTCTTGTATATTATATATATGATAAATAAAAATATTTCATTAATTAACATAAATTAATTTTTCAATTTAATAATAATTAAAGAAAAATAAAGTAAAAGTTAATCCAAAAAAACAATTCATATTTAATTATGATTTAAAATTATTTATAAGAAAATAAGAAAAAAATTAAAAAAAATAAAAAAATAAAAAATGAAAAGTCCACCTTCATTAAATCCAAGATTTACATTTTATTATCCAGATGGAACAGGAAGAGATGATTATATATCAGTAAATAATGGTGGTTTTTTAAGGACAAATAAATTAACAAGAGTATTCAATCCATTAATTTCACCAAAGAGAGTACATCATCAAGATTTAACTTTATCAAAACCATTAATTCATTATAATTTAAGTGGAAATGGAAGAGATTTATATATTTATTGTGGTAATCCTCTTAATCAAAAATATCATAGTCATAAAGTTAATTTTCCTCAATTATTAAGAAGTGAAAGTACTAGTTGTATTACAAATAAAACAAAATATCCTTTTCAATTAAGTAATAAAGAAAAAGATTTAATAAAAAAACAAAGAATATTTCAATCTAATTTATTAGATAGAATTTATTATAAAGATTTAGAAAAGATAAAAACTAAATATTTAAATTCAACTCAAAAGAATAATTCAATGAATAGTGATTCATTTAATAATACTTCAACAAAATTTTTAACAAAAAGTTCTAGTACAAATCAATTTAATCCATTATTACAAAAAAGAAAATCTATGAAAAATATAAGATTAGTTAAAAATAATATTGAATATTTAAAAAAAAATGTTGTAGTTAGTCCAAATGAAAATAATTATGATTGTACTTTAACAAAAAATATAAAAAAAATGTTTAATTGGAATCACAGTATACTAAACTTGAACAAATCTTGAATAAATTAAAAAAAAAAATAAATCTTTAATTAAAGAAAATAATTCTTTTTTTATTTCTAAATAAAAATACTCTAAATAAAATCAAAAAAAAAAAAATTATTAATTAAATAAAAAATAAAATAAAATAAAAACAATAAAACTAATCTAAAAAAAAAAAACAAAAAAAAAATAAAAATATGGAAGACAACCCAGAAAACTTAATCCGTAAAGCCAACTCCAAACTATCCCCAGGATTTTTCGGCAAATTATTTTCAAACGAACAAGTTCGTGCAGAAGAAGCATGTCAATTATATGAATCCGCAGCAAACTTATACAAAATACAAAAAAATTGGGAAGAGGCAGGAAAAGCTTATGAAAAATGTGCAGAACTTGACATAAAAACGAATATGGATCCTTCTCAACATTACAGAGAAGCATCACATTGTTTCTCCTTTACAAATAAAGAGCGTTCAATAAAAAATTTAGAAAATTGTATAAAATCATATGAAAAAAAAGGAAAATATCAACAAGCAGGTAAAGTGACTCAAGAAATGGCACATGATTTAGAAGTTGATTTAGATTATGAGAAAGCAATAGAAAAATATAAATTAGCTGCTGATTATTATGCAATGGAAAGTAAAAATACTAAAAGTTCTGAACAAGCTTGTTTAATTAAACAAGCTGATTTAATGTGTATTAGTAATCATAAAGAAATGTTAGAGAAAGCTCCTGGAATTTATGAGAAAGTTGGTATGGAATATTTAACTGTTCCTTTATTAAAAAGTTCTGCTAAAGATTTATTTTTTAAATGTGTTGTTTTATTTTTAATTAAGAAAGATGATGTTACTGCTGAAATTTATTTAAATAAATTTCTTGAGGAAGATCCTACTTTTGATGATACTAGAGAAGTTAAATTCTTAAGAGAAGCTATTAGATGTGTTAGTGAACCACCTGATCCTGATGGTTTTAGGAAAGCTGTTGCTGATTTTAAACAATATAGAGATTTAGATAAGTGGAAGTTAAATATGTTTGCTGCTATTTTGAAAGGTATTGAAGTTGCTGATGATGATTTTAAATAATGGGTTTTTTATTTTTTTAGAAATTTTTTTTTCTTTTTTTTTTTTAGTTTTTGTTTTTTTTATTATTTGATTTAGTTATTAAATTGGAATTAAAAATTTAAAATTTAAGATTAGTTTTTTGTTTTTTTTTTTTGTTTGTTTTTTTAAATTTAAATAATTAATCAAATAAATCTTTAATATTTTAAAATTGAAGTAAATATGTATATTATTGTTGATTAAATAATATACATAAAAAAGATGAATATTATTTATTAATTGTTATTAAGATAAATGTATAAAAAAAGAAAACAAATTTATGAAATCAAATTGGAATAATACATATTATAATATTTAAATAAATATATTTATAAGTATTTTATCATTTAAATAATATTAATTAATTTATAATAGTTCTTTTATTCTTGTTTATTAAGAAAACATTTTTAATTATATATCTTTGTTAATATTTAATAACATCATTTAGTTTATTTATTTTTCATAATTTATTCTTGTTATTTTTTATTCTTTCTTAATAAAAAAAAATATAAAAAAAAAAGAAAAAAACAAAATATAAAAAATATTATTTTAATAAATTAAATTAATTTAATTGATGTGTAAAATAATTAATTTTGAAACAAAAAAAAAATTTTTTAGATATCATTTTATAATAAATAAACAAAAAAAAAAAAAAAAACATAAAAAAAAAACCAAAAAAAAAAAAATGGGTACAGATACATCAAAAGAATCAACATTTGCAGGAGGTCAATTAAAAATAGCAATAAACAAAGATTTCTATTACGAATCCCAAGTAATAGAAGGAGACATATTCCTAGACTCTCGTCAAAACATAATTATAACAGACATAGCATTAACATTAAAGCAAATGGAATGTTGGTTATACAAAGAATCAGACAACAATGTATTCTCAGAAATTAATAATAACGTGATTCACGAACAAAATGCAAACATAAAACAAATATTAGGTTCATCATCTCAAAATGTAGCATTAAGTTCTGGTTCATATAGATTTCCATTTAAATTTTACATTCCTAAAAATTTACAACCAAGTTTTGAATATCCTCAAAAAAATAGAGCTGCCTATATAAGATACATTTTAAGTGCTGAATTAGTTTCTCCTCAAATTAAAGCAACTGCTTCAAAATATATTTTAATTAAATCAAGACCAATTGTTATTCAACATCAAGTTAGACATGAAGACGAAAAAAATATTTGGACTATGGGAATTGTACCAAGAGGAAGTTGTAAAATTGCTGTTTTTACTGTTTCTAATAATTACAGAATTAATGATATTATTCCTATTACTGTTGATGTTTATAATGAAAATTGTAAAAATGATGTTAAAAATATTAAAATTAGTATTAAAAGAGTTTTAACTTTTGTTGATAAACAAAAAAAAGCTTATAAATCTGAAGAAACATTTTATCGTGAAAGTTATGAAGTTAATGTTGCTGCTGGGACTAAAAATAGTTTTCATTATGATATTCAATTAAGAGATAGTGAATTAAAAGGATTTAGTTATAATAAGCAAATGAATCCTTATCAAAATTTAGAAGATTTAAATTTACTTATGCCAACTTTGAAAACTAGTTTAATTGGTTGTGAATATTTTATTAAAGTTACTGCTTATTTTTCTATTTTTACTCCTCATGATTGTAGACCTAGAGTTGATCTTCCTTTATATGTTACTGCACAAACTATTGATGATTATAAAGCAGAAGAGAGACAAATGGAAATTGATAATAAAAAAAATATGGGTAATAATTATGATTATAATAATCCTGGTATGGGACAACAAGGTGGTGGTAATTTTGGTGGTTTTAATAATAGTAGTTTTGGAAATAATAGTGTATTAGGAAATAATAATGGAGGAAATAGTCAAATGAGTAATAGTCAAATTAGTTTTGGATATAATCCTAGTGTTGTTAAAAATGAAAATCCTGGGAAATTTAGTTATGAAATGTATAGACAAAAAACTATGCAAAATCAACAATTAAATAATCAAAATAATCAAGGAAATTTTGGTAATAATCAATATGGAAATAATAATAATAATTATGGTGGTGGTAATAATCAATTTAATCCTTATGGAAATAATAATAATAATTATGGTGGTGGTAATAATCAATTTAATCAATATGGAAATAATAATAATAATTATGGTGGTGGTAATAATCAATTTAATCCATATGGAAATAATAATTATGGAGGAAATAATAATAATCAATTTAATCCTTATGGAAATAATTTTAATCAAAATCAAAACCAAAATCAAAATTATGGATTTGGAAATAACAATCAAAATTTTGGAAATAATCAAAATTATCCAAATTACAATTTCAATAATAATCAAAATAATGCTGGAAATTATCCAAATATGAATAGTAATTATCCTTCTTTTTAATTAGAAAAATTTTATTTTTTGAATAATTAAAATTAGCTATTAGAAAAAATTTCATAAAATAAATTTTTTTTTATTAAATTAGATTTATTGAATTTAATTTTTTAAATACTTACAATAATTTAAAAATCATCTTCATCATTGTCAATATAATTTTTTAAAAAATCAATATTTTTATTTATATCTTCCTTATTTTTTTTACTAATCCAAAAACAAGAAAATTCTTTTGAATTATATTCATCACAAAAATTAATTAAAGATTTAAATTCTTCAATATTTCTAAAAATAAAACCAATAGTAAAAGCAGTTGATAAATTAGAAATAGAAAGACTTTTGATATTTTTATTTAAATAATTTTGATAAATATTTTCATTATTTAAATTAAGTATTGATTCCATTGTTAAATGAGGATCTAAATATAATAAATTCCCTTGATCATTATATCCAATAAAATAATATGCACAATTTGTTCTTCCTCCAATTATTCCTAAACATTGCTTGCAATTAAATATATTTTTAATTTGTTCATAATAATTATTTGAAATAAAATCTAATCCAATTCTAACTGAAATATAAATAATTCCACTTTTTTTAAATTCATATTTTTTACCATTAAATTCATATAAATTGCAATTATTGCTATTTTCTTTATCTATAATATTAAAACATTTATCTAATAAATCACTTAAATAAAATCCAGTTTGGAAATTTAAAATTTCTAAATTATCAAATAAATTAAAAGTTAATGAAATTATATTAAATAAATAACTCATATTAACATCACTAAACCATTCTCCAGATGATTTATTACATAAATTACCAAATAAACATAAATTATTTATTGAAAAAGGTGCATAAATTATCTTAGAATTATTTAAAATTGTTTTCATTTTTTCAAAACAAATTGGTAAATCTTCATTTAAATAAGGTAAATCTAAAAAATATTTTATTGTCTCTTTAATTGATTGAAAAGTTGAAATTTTTAAATTTTTTTTTAAATATTTATATAAACCTCTTGACATTATCATTTGACCACATCTAATCATACATCCCCATCCAGTATCTGAAGTATAAAAAAAACTGAATTTATTTATATTTTGAATTTGATTAAAATTACTTTTATATGAAAAATATATTATTTTAAATAGTAATTTATTTTTTTTTTCATCATTATTCTTAAATTGTTTTGATAATATATTATATGAATTGCCTGGTATATTATAGTTTATTTCTTTTAATTTATTTCGAAAAAAATTTAAATCTTCTTTTTCATTTGTATTTTTTTCAATTTTAATATATTTAAGATTGTTTGAATTTTGTATTAAATTATCAATTATTTTTTTTATTTTTTCCTCATCATCCATTTAATTTAAGTTATTAATGATATTTGTGTTTAATTAAAAAATATTATAAAAAAAAAAAATATGAAGGTATTTTTATTGTTGTTTTCAATATTTGTTTTAATCCCTATTAAATCTAAGCAAGTTATTAAATTTAAATTAGATCTAAAAGTAAAAGTTGAAATTTTAAAATATTTTAATCCAGCTTCAAATTATATTCAACAAATTGAAAATTTAAAAATACCAAAAAAAGTGATTGAGAAAGTGAAAAAAATGAATATTAAATTCAAAAGAACACACAAAGAAGAATTATTTATTATTAAAAAAGATGATTCAAAAAAAAAAAAAGTTATTAATGCTGTATTAATTTCATTAATATTAAAAAAAAAAAAAGTAGAATTTTATTATGGTAAATTATCCTTGTCGTATGATAATCATTTTATAAATCAAGGAGATGAACAAAGACGAATTATTATTCCTATTCCTATACCTCAACCACCACCCAGATTTAGAGAACATTTAAATAAACAATTAATAAAATATCTTGATTAAAAATTATTTTTTTAAATATTTTTAACTATTTTATTCTTATTTTTTAAATATTAATATGAGAGCTGAAGTATATACAGATAATACTTTAAGGAATACTAAATTTATTGAAAATTTGACCAGTTTAGAGAAGTTTCCAGAAGATTTTAAAGATAAAGATGATTTATATTATAAAAGAATTGAAGCAATAATAAATAATTTAATTGATAAATTTATAAATGTCAAAGAAAGAATTCCACTCTTTTTAAAACAATTAAATTTTTTAGAAAATATTTTTGTAGATGAAAACAATAATGTTTATATTGGAAAATATATTTATGTTGAAATGAATTTTAGTGGTACTATTGTATATATGGATCCTATCAAAGGATTAATAAATTCAGATAACTGTCAGAAAATTTATTCACAAGAATTTGCATTTAATTTAGGTAAAATTGTTTATTATTTATTAAATCATGATATATATCGTATACATAATCAATTATTTAAAAAAAATGATTCAAATGTTTTTCAAAAATTTTTAAAGAAAACATTATTAGATTATAAATATATTCAAAACAGAGATGAAATTTCTGATTTAAAAAGATTGTATAAAGTAGAGAATAATATTAAAGAAAGTAGGGACAATAATAATACTTCTTCATATACTTCTATAATGGAGAATAAAGGCAATTCTGAAAAAGGAATTGAATATAATAAATTAAGAGATTTGAATTATGTTAATTATTTTGGATTTGGTTTCATTATATCATGTTTTTGTATTACTCCAAAAAAACAAAAAAAAGATAGTTATGAAAATTTTGATATATCTGATAAAATTAATAATGAAATAGAAGAAATTTTTGAAAAATATAAGGGGGTAGTATGAAAAAACAAATTATAATTTATGAATAATATTTTATAAAAAAATAATATTTTATAAAAAAATATTATTACTTAAGAAAAAATATAAATCTTATGTTTTAAAACAATTAAAATATTAAATTAAAGGAAATGATTGTAAAAAAATTAAATATATTTTTAATTATCTTCATTATCAAATAAATTATCTACTTTATCTAAAGAAATTTTTATTTTATGATTATTTGATGGAAGATTATCTATAATTTTAATTAAATTATTATCATTTTTTTCTTTTTTAATTTGATAATCACTATTCATTTTAATATTAGTAAATAAAAATTCCCTTTGTGACATAATACCCTTTACAGTTTCATTCATTAAACTATTATTTTTTTTCTTTTCATTAATAAAATCTGTAATTGTATGAATTTTACTATTACAAGTATGACATCTTCTTTGAATAAGTAATTCACTAAAATAATCTTCATTATTTTTATTATTTTCATCTTTTTGTGTCTTTTCATCTAAAGAATCATTATTTTTATATTTGAAAAAATATTCTTCTTTTATATTAGGTGGAAATAAAGTTCTAAAAGTAATAAAATTAAGAATTTCATTTTTATATTTTTTATCATTTAAACAAATAGGCCAATCTAAATCACATTCTATATTATCTTCATCTTTATTGTCATTAGGGATAAATACACCTAATTTATTTATATTATCATAAGTTTTTTTTTCTAAATAAATTCTTCTTAATTTAATATATTTATGATTAAAATTATATTCTTTTACACTAAGATAATATAATAATTTTCCTGTATTTATATAATTTGGTAAAACATTATAAATTATATTTTGAATTTCTTCAAACTTTTTAATTGAAAGAAGATCTTTAGATAACATTTTCATTAAAGCAAAAGCAGCTTTAAATAAAATTATATTTCCTTCTAATAAAAATAAATCCCAAATAATTAATTGAAAATTTTCTCCAATACCATCAGTATATAAACTTATTAACAATTTATTAATTAAATTATTAATAAAAATATTAGCATTGAAAGATTGTAAATAAGAAAATATTGATTTAAAATTAACTTCAATAATTTCCATAATTATTTTAGAATCAATAACCAATCCAGCTAATTCAGTAAAATAATTTATTGGAAGATAATTTTCAATAACTTCAGTAAAAATCCAAAAAGTTTCTTCCTATTATTAAATATATTTATTATATACTTCATTTTGACATATTTTAAATATTTTTCCTACAATAAAATTAAATCCTTGACAATAACCTATTGAAGAAGTTCTTCTTGAATAAGCTAATAAAATATTTTTTAAAGATTTTAAATTATTTTCAATTTTAAAAAAGGGGTCTTCTGGAAAAGTTCTTGGAATATCTAAATCTATTTGTTCTTCATAAGGACATGGAATGTATTCTGGGTAATTTTTTGTTAAATTTAAATAATAATTTGGATTATTTATTATATCTCTTTTAGCTCCACTTGATATTAACCATAACTATAAATTTTTTTTATTTTTTTTATTTATTTACACTTTTTCTTAATTCTGGAGGAATTTCTTTTAATAATAATGATTTTAATAAATTTTTTTCTTTATGATTAAATTGAAGTTTATCTTCTTTAAATAACTATAATTTTTTTTTAGTAAAAATGTATTATATTTTATTTACTTTATCTTTTTCTTTTTCCCAAAAATATTCTTTAAACATTAATTGTTCTGATGGATATATTGATTTTAAAAAAGAAAATAAATCTGTTTTTTTTCGCTGATCATTATTTATTATAGGTATATTATTTCTTTTTGATTCTGATTTCATTTTAATTATTATTTGTTTAAATTTGTAAGAAATAAAAATAAATTTAAATATTTTATTTATTTATATTAGTAGTTTTACTTTAATTAAATATTTTTTTTAAAGAAACAGGTAAATTTTTTTTACTTTTAATAAATATAGTTTTAAAATATGAATTGTTTGGACTTTTCGAATCACCACCCGAAGAAAATGAATCATCATTACATAAATATTTTGTTTGTGTTTGTTTATTTTTTAATTCATATGGAGGTTTACTTGTATTTTTACTTAAAATAGTTTTAATAAATGAGGATTTATTTGAATTTGATGAAGAATTTAATTTATAAAATTGTAATTTTCTAGCATTATTAATTGTATTAAAAGTATTATGTCTTTCAATTGTAAAGTTATTATCAAAATCATCAACAATTTTTTCTCTTTTTGATAATACTGATTTTACAATTTTTATTCTTTCAAATCTATCTTTGTAGAAATTTTTTTTTAATTGTCTTTTATAATAAAATGAATTTACAATCAAACTATTATATATATTTTTGTTTTTTTTTGATAAGGGAAATTTTATTTCTTCTAAAATAGGTGTACTTCGATATTGTGGAAAATTTATTTTATTGAATTTGAAAGTAGTATCATTATTTTTATTTTGAGGAGTTTTAAAACAATTTATATAAGATTTTAAATGAATTTCTTTATTTGATAATATATTTAAGATTTCTTTATGTCTTTCAATTTTTTTCATTAAATCTTTATTTATTTTTGTTGTTGTTATTCCAAAATTATTTTTATCTATTTCTCCTATATAATGACTTGATATTTTCAATTCATTATTGGGATCTAATTTTTTCTCAATTTTATTTTTTCGATTTAATTTAACAATTTGAAATTGTTGTTTTGGATTTATTTCTTTTTTTTTATTACAATTTAAATAAGATTTATTTTTATAAATTGTTGAAATCACAAAATCATTCATAATTAATTTTTTATTTTTATTTTTTATTTAATAGAAAATTAAACTCATTTTAAATTAATAAATAAATAGATGTTATAATATTATTCAATTGTATAACAATAATATTAAATATGATTCTTTTAATTATTTTATTTATATTGAAATTTTAAATATATAATTATTTTTTTTGTATTTTTTATACAAAAATAAATAAAATTATAATCAAATTATTTGTATAAATGTCTTCTTCATTTAAAATGGATAAAGATTTAATGAAGAATAAAGAAAAAAATATGTTAAAGTTTAAAACACCAAACAATTTTTCATTACCTAAGAATAGTGGATTAATTTATAAAAAAAATATTTTATCGTCAATCAAAGATATTGCTATTAATACAAATAATTTTAATATAGGTTATTCATTCCTTAAAAATTTTAAATTACCTAATTTTGGAAATAATAAATCAAATCCATCATCTACATCTCTTTCAACAAATTCAACTCCATTAAAATTACCTTTAAAAGAAAATAATGATTCAAATAAAGAGAATAGTAATAAAAAAAATAAATTAAGTGAATATCAATTACAACGATTAATAAATAATATAAATGATACTTTTTTAAAAATACAAAAATTATATTTACAAAATAGTTCTTGTTATAATGAATGTATATTATGGATAGAACAATTTAAAAATATATATGAACATTTTATTGAAATTTATAAAGATAATGAATTTTTTGAGTCAATTAAATTTACTTTATTAATTATGTTTTTTTCAATTATAATATTATATGATATTGTAAATCAAAACAAACAAAAATTTTTTTTTGATAATATAAAAAATATTTTGAATATACATTTATTAATGAGTGAAAGTATTTATAATAATTCTTTTAATAATCCTAATATAAATCATAAAGATGAGGAACAAGTCTTAATGATTTCATATAAGGATATAAGTAATAGAATATTTAAAATTATTACTCAATATCAAAGATTGAATTTAAAAAATTTCCAAATTTTGTTTCTAAGTTTTCGAAAATTAAGGAATGAAAATTATGATAGTCTTTATAATTTTTTTATTAAAAGAATAAAAAATTTGAAACATCAAGAAAATATAATTCAAAATAATATAAATGATAATTTAAGCAATTCAGAAATTAATAAAAAGATTATTTTTGATCAAAACATAAATAAGAAATATAATTATCCTGAAAATATTGAAAAAAAAGAATTTTCAGAAAATGAAAAAATAATAAATAATACACAGATAAATAATAATTTTATCAATCAATCAATTAAAAATGAAATAATAAATGTAAATAATTCAGTAAACATGGATAATATAAATATAAATAATTTAATGAATACAAATATAATTAATATTAATAATCCAATAAATAATAACATAAAAGATAATTCAATTAATAATAATATAATGAATGATTCAATTAATAATACAATAAATAATTCAATTAATAATAATATAATGAATGATTCAATAAATAATAATATAATGAATATGAATAATACAATAAATACTAATACAATAAATACAAATATTAATAATATTTCAATTAATACAAATACTATATCCACAGAAAATAATTTAAATTTAACATTTCAACCTCAAATTAAAGAAACAAATAATTTATCAACAATAGGAGGAATGGGGACTTTTATTAATAACTCAAACAATTATTTTTATTTTAGAAAACCAATTAACATGCAAAAAACTATTAATTCACAAATGAAAGGATATCAATCAAATCATCATTTTAATTATTCAACATTTTCAAATTTAAAGCAAAATTCAAATCAAAATGTAAATTTAAATATGAACACCAATACATATGCAAATACAAATAGAAATATTAATACAAATGCAATAAATCCATATAATAATTATACTCATAGCCAACAACCATTTAATTATCCAACTTCAACTCCACTTAGATTAATGCCAAAGACTTCTCAGCCTATTTATAAAAATGATTACTATATCCAAAATGACCCTAGATTAATTATTCAAGAAACAATTAAAAAACCTGAAGAAGAAAATGAAAGTATTTTTGCTAGATTTAATCGAATAAAAAATAATTCTCGACCTAAATATAATTCAGTTCAAAAAGATAATACAATAATTAAAAAAAATTTAGAAAATACAAATAATAAATCAAATAATAATACAAATGAAAATATTGATAATAATAATAAAAATAATGATAATAATAATAATAACAATAATAATAAGAATAACAATAATATAATAACAGTAACAACAGATAATAAAACTACAAATAAAAAAATTGAATCTTCAAATATAGGAAAAATAGATATAACAAATATAAAATTAAATAATATAAAAAAAGAACAAATAAATTATCAAACAATACCATTAATTCCTTTTCAACCACAAAAGCCATATTCATTAGTTCTTGATTTAGATGAAACATTAATTCATGTACCAAAAGGTAAAAATGAATTTATTCTTCGTCCTGGTTTAAGAGAATTTCTTCATAGTTTAATCCCTTATTATGAATTAATTGTTTTTACTATTGGAATTAAAGAATATGCAGATCAAATAATAAATTTTATTGAAAAAGATGAAAAATATTTTTCATATAGATTATATAGAGAAAGTGCAACTTTTTTAAATGAACAATATTATAAAGATTTAAATAAATTAGGAAGAGATTTAAAAAAAATTATTATTGTTGATGATAAACAAATTAATATTAAATTACAAGAAGAAAATGGAATTATTATTAAACCTTTTATAACTGAAGATGAAGGAGGAAAAAAAGATTTTATTTTATATGATTTAATTAATATTTTAATTAAAATTGCTAAAGAAAAACCAAATGATATAAGAGAATGTTTAAAAAAATATAAAAATGAAATTTATAATAAAATTAGTAATAATTAAATAAAAAGTTATTTTTATGAAGTTATTATTAATTGAAATATTTTGTATTATATTTTCATTTATAATTAAAATTTATTTTTTACTTTTTAAATTTTATTATTTAAAAGAATAATAAATTCCCGGAATTAATCCTTGATCAACTTGGGTTGAATTTTCTTTTATATTTTCATTACTATCAATTTCAGTTTTAGAAAAAGTAAAAATAACACCATTTTCATCTGCTAAATTCTCAGATGGTTGATTTCCATAATATTGTTCTTTAACATTATTATAAAAATTTTGTTGAATTTCATATATTTTTTGTTTTTCAAAAATAATTTCTTTATTTAAATTATATTTGACCATATAAGTTTCTTTTTTTGAATTTTCTTCATTTTCATCTTTTTTAGGTACAAAAATATTATCTGCTTCAAATATAACATTTTTATTCTCTTTAATAATTAATTCATAATAAACATCATTTACTTCATTTTTATAAAAAGCTATTCCAGTAATTAAAACATTCACATTTGTTTTAACAGAAATTGAATTAAATTTTGAATTAAAATTGCTTTTAGCACAATTTTTAAATCTAAATTTACAATATTCAACAGGATCTCTTATAACAGCAAGTAATTCTGCTTTTTCATAAAAACCTAAATTATTAATAATAGCATTATAGTCTCTAATTTTTCTTTCTTTAAAAATTAAAATAACTCTACTCGGATGAACATTATACATTTTTCCAATTTTATTTTTAATTGAATAACAACTTTCATTTAAAGAAATTTTTATTAAAGACCATTTAATATTACTTTTCTGAATAATACAAACATAAATTTGAAGAAAAGGGGTTAATCCAATAATAGGATATTCAATTTCTTGACCTTCAATATTTATTTTAACTATTTGTTGATCTTTATTTATAGAAGTTATTTTTCCAGAACCCCATTCAGTCATAACTATTGAATTTAATGTAAAATTATCTGTTAAATCTAATGTATCTTTATTATGAATTTGGAAAGATTCATTTTGATCTATTATTGAAGTAGGATTTAAAATATTTTGATTTTTTGAATTTTGATTTTGATCTTTGTCATTTTTTGATATAGAATCCATTTGAATTAATTTAATTGAACCATCTGAATGATGAGAAGTCCAACATAAATGAGGAAATGTATTTTTTGATATTAATGATGGATATGATAAATCTGATGATTGAACTGAATACATTTTTTTTTTATTTTTATCTATTTTTTTTTATAATTTTTTATATAATTAAAAAATTAATATTTGATGGAATTATATAAAGCAAAAATTTCAAATTTAGAAATTCAAAATCAAAAAAATGAAAAAGAAATAAAAGAAATGAAAAATTATATTAAATATTTGGAAGAATTAAATTTAAATTTAGAAAGTGATTATTCATTATTAAAAACTAGATATAATTTAATTATTTCTAAAGGTTCTGAATTAAAAGAACTTAGAAATTTGTTAGAAAATAAAAATGAAGAAATATTTCAATTAAAAGAAGCAATTCAAAACTTAAAAATTAAACATGAACAATATATTTCAAAAATTGATATTCAATATGAAAAAGATGTTAATCAAGTAAAATATTTTAATGAATCAAATGCAGTTAAAATTGATAATGCAACAAAAGTAGAAAAATTAAATGAATTAATGTATCAAAAAATTTTACAATTGGAAAATATAATAAAAACTTTTGAAGAAGAAGAAAAAAAAAGAATGTTAATAAAAGAAGTTGAATTTGAAAAAAAAATGAATGAAACAAAAAAAAGAATGTTAGATTTTATTAAAAATGGAAAAGAAGACATTCAATTAGATAGAAATAATAATGTACTATTAAGAGAAAAAATAGATATATTAAATAGAAAAGAATTAATGAATGAATTAGAATTTCAATCTGTTCAAATTGAAGATTTATTAAAACAAAGAGCACATTTAGATAAAATTTTATTAGGATATAAAAATGATGTTAAAATTCATACAGAAATAGAAAAGAATTTAATAAAAAAAAATAAAAAATATACAGATATGATAAAAGTTCTTTCAAATAAAAATGACCTTTCAAAAATAAATTTGAAACTAAATTTAAATGAAGAATCAAGAAATTCAATTAAAATAAATCAAAATTATGGGTTTGATTTTTTAAATAAAAAAAATAAATTAAATAATAGTCTTATTAATCATAGTATTTATGATTCTAAATCCATTTCATCTCAAAAAGAAATTTTATATTATCAAAAAGAAATAGAAAATTATAGGAATAAATATAAAACAATTCAAGATAGATTAGATAGTATTTATAATCAATTTTCTAACTTAATAAATAATTTAAATGAAATTTTAGAAAAAATATATAATGATAATAATTTTTCAAAAATGAAAGAATTATACGTTAATGTTGATGATTTTAAAACTTGTGATTTTGAAAAATTGAATCCTGAACAAAAGTATCTAATTATTATTCTTGTTATTAAAAATTTATTGCCTATTTTAAATTTGAATAAAGTATATAATTTAGAAACAAAATTTAATAAAATAAAAAATAAATTTAATAATGATAATTTCATTTTATTCCCACTTAAAAAATTTTCAAAAGGAATAATTTCTCAAAGATATGATTCATTGAAAAATTCATTAAAAAAAACAAATAATAATTCAAATCTTAATGTTGTTAGTTTAAGTAATAGTACGAATTGTTTGACTAAATCTTTTTTAAAAGAAAAGAACCCTGTTTTAAAAAAGTCTTATTCTTTACTTAAAATTTCTTAAAGTTTATATTAAATATAAATAAGTTTCATTATATATATGATTAATTTTTTAAAATTATAATATAAAAATTAATATTTAATATATGGAATAATTGATTATTTATTTTATTTTTGTTTTATTTTCAAAAAAATGAAACATGGATTAATAATGATAGGATTATTATTTTGTTGTTTAATAATATGCCATAGGACAATAAAACAAATAAAAACTCCAATTAATGTTATAATTCCAGATACAAATAAAGAAAACAATAAAGATACAGATAAAAAAAAAGAAAAAGAAATAATAAATCCTATTTTTAAAACAAAAGATTTCACTGTAGAAAAAATAATAGATAGAAAAAGTGATAGTAATACATATACTCAAGGATTATTTTTTTCAAAAGACCATAAATCAATATTTGAAAGTGGTGGATTATATTATGAATCATCAATAATTCAATTAGAATATCCTTCATTAAAATTAATTAAAAAAACAAATTTAGAACCACTTTATTTTGGTGAAGGAATATCACAATGTGGTAATTTTATTTATCAATTGACTTGGAAAGAAAATATAATTTTAAAATATGATTTAAATTTAAATTTAATAGAAAAATTAAAGCTTGATAATAAAATGAGAGAAGGATGGGGATTAAGTAATTCAGATAAAGAAAATGAATTATTAGCAACTGATGGAAGTGAAAAAATTTATAGATTAGATTGTAATAATAATTTAAAAGTTATTTCTATAATTTCTGTCAAGAAAAATGATGGAATTTTTTTATATAAATTAAATGATTTAACTTATACAAATGGATTTGTTTATGTTAATATTTATTTCAAAGATAAAATTGCAAAAGTTAATTTAAAAAATGGTTTAGTTGTTGAAATGTATGATTTAGAAAAATTAGTTGATTATGAAATGGAAAATGGTTCTTTAACAGAAATTAATTATTATAATGGAGATGTACTTAATGGAATTGCTTTTAATAGTGAAAAAAATAATTTTTTAGTAACTGGGAAAAAATGGGGATATATGTATGAAATTTCTTTTAAAAATTAAAATATTGAATTATAATAATATCAATATAATTAAATTTTAATTATATTTTAATTAATATATGAAAAAATTTTTTTTTTATTTGTTTTACTTATTTCAATTATTTTCATATATTTTGTCTGTAAAATATCCAAAAAATAAAAATATAACAAAATTACCAAAATATAAGGAAATAAAATCAATAGAAATACAAAATGTAAATGAGTTATTGAATTATATTAATAATTTTGATTATATTATTGCATTATTTCATCAATATTGGTGTGGTAATTGTCAAAAATTTATTCCAATTTTTGATTATGCCAGTCAATATAAAATAGTAAAAAAATTTAAATTTTTAAAAATAAATTGTGATAAAAAAGAAATATGTAATTCATTCAATATAAATAAATTTCCAACAATTAAAATTTTTATAAAAAGAAATGAATTTAAGAGAGAACCAAACAGAGAATTAATTCCATTAATAGAATTTTTAGAAAAGATATCAAATAATCCTTTAATTAAAATTAATAATGAATTAGACTTTTATAATGATTATGGAACATTTTCTCCTATTGTTGAATATAAGGAAAAAAATAATCAATTTATTTCTTGTATTTCATTACTTGCTAATAAAGATTTTTTAATAAATTTTTATTTTGGTATTAAAGTAATTGATAATAATGAAAAATATAAGGAAAAAATAAAATTTGATTTTGATGGAATGAATGTTGAATATATTTGGAATGGGAATTGTAATGAAATAAAAGAGTTTTTAAATCAAAATATATTTCCAATTATTAATGAAATTGATGCAAATTTAATTAAAATTATTCAAAAAAATCCCAGAATTTTAATAATATTATTTTATGAAAAATATAATTTAAAACAAATTGAATTCATTAAAAAAATATTTAAAAAAATTTCATTTGATAATAGAAAATTTGTTTTTGGTTATGCAGATATTGATGAAGAAATAAAAATTGCAAATTTTTTTAAAATAAAAAAATTAAATAGGAAAATGAAAATTGTAATATATGATTATATTAATTTAAAATATTATATTCATAATAAAGATTTTGATTTAAATTTAATTGATTTTGAGCAAACAGAAAAAGAAATAAGAGAATTAATTAATAATATTAACAATTTAATTTATATTACAGGAAATTTTTTTAATGATATATTTCTAAGATTTGGAATTAATCTTCCAATTTGGATTATTAAATTTATTTTAATAATTTTTATTATAATTATTATATTTATTTTCATAATTATTATATTATTATGTGATATTGATAACAAAAAAATAATTCATATAAAATCTGAATAAAATTATTATATAATAAATAAAAAAAATTAAGAAAAAATTTATTAATTATTTATTCAATATTATTGTTAAAAATATTATGCTTTTCTAAATAGTTTAGAGAAATTTCATTAACTTTATTATTTAATTGTCCCATTATTTCATTCATAGTTTTTTCATTTATTTCAAAATTATTTTGATATGTTCTTTTTCTTTTTCTTGGAATGATTGAAAAACAATTTTCTATATATCCTTTTCCAAAATAAAATTGAAACATAATATCTTTTCCTTTAAAAATTTCTTTATTTTCATAAGGAATATTAAGAGTTTGACGATTTATATAAGATGACATATCTGAAGAATAATTAATAATATCTTTACTTAATATTTTTTTAATTTGTTCATCATCTAATGAAATGAATTCAATTAACTTAATATCATTTGGAGATTTTATTGTTGCAAAATGTCTTAAAGTTAAATCAAAAAAATTTTGAAAAATTGTAGGATTATTTTTTTTATACATTTGACTGGTTGTAGAATATTCAACTCCATTTAATAAGCAATAAACTAATTTACCTAAATTAAATGCAATTTCTTGTCCTAAAATTTCATTTCTAAGAGGATTTGATTTATTAATTTCACTTCCCATTCTTTTTATACTATCAAAATATTTAATTGTTCCACTATAATTCATAGAAATATAATTATAATTTTCAAAATAAATTTTAGGATTATCTTTGTTTGTTTCATCTACATAAATTTTTTCTGGAAAATTTAATAGTTTTGCACAAATATGAAGTTTTTGTATTGGAAAAATATTAAAAATTTCTGTTACTATATTTTTTGTAATTTTTTGTATATAAATCAAATCTTCGATTTTTTCTTTAATTATGGAATTTCTAATTTCTACTAAATTTTTGATATTATTTTTGTCTAAATTGATAAATCCTTTTTCAGTATCATTTGGGAATTCTCTGTAATTTGCACCATAAACTTTAACCTTTGAATTATCTTTCATATTAATTTTTTTTGAATTAAAATCATATACAGATTGTTTTACTATTTAAATCAAATATATTAATCAAGATATTTTTTATAAATTAATATAAACAATTATAAATATTTTAAGTAGATTTTTACCTTAAAATAATTTAATTTAAATTTTTGATTCTTCAAATATTTAATCTTAAAATTTTATAAATATTTTAAATTAAATATTTTAATTATAAAAAAATTTTTAAAATAAATTTTTAAATATAAAACAAAATATATATTATTTATATTTCAAAGAATAAATCAAATAAACAAAATTATATGTAAAAAAAAATTGGGGATTGGGGATTGGGGATTGGGGATTGGGGATTGGGGATTGGG
>JAJMZS010000017.1:0-51592 GCA_023807205.1 Isotricha prostoma | reverse complement strand
AATCCCCAATCCCCAAAAGAAGAAAAAAAAAAAAATAAAAAGTTCTAATAAAATAAAAATAAAAAACAATATATCACTAAATTTTTAATAAAATTTTTTGTTTAAATAAATAAAAAAATCTAAATTAAATTTATTCATCTTCTTCAACTTCTTCTTCAGTATTCATAATTCTAACCATTTCATCATAAGTAAATCCTTTTTTATTACCACTTAATTTATTAACCCATTCAGCAAAAGGAAGATTAGGGTTTTCATCAACAATATCAGCAACTCTGACTAAATCATCAACTTCAATATCATTATGATCACCAAGTGTAAAAGATTGATGAACATGTCTTAATTCATCTTCAGTTGGTTTTGTCTTAAGTACTCTTGTACATTCACAACACTCATTTTTCCTGTAACTTCTTTTTCTAAATCATTCATCATATGATATAATTTTGGATTTGCTGTGTCATATCCTAATTTTTCTAAAGCTGTAAGAATATCTCCTGGAAGAACTTCTTTTCCATTTTCAAATAAAAGTAATGTTTCATTTGCTACTGGTCCTTCTGATACTACTTCTTTTTTTACTGTTGCTTTTTGAACTTTACGACTACTCATTTTTTTATATTTTTTTAATAATTTATTGAGATATTTATATTAATTCAATTATTTTAACATTTTTTTTTTTTAATTTTTTTTTTTTTGAGTGTTTTTTATTGAAGGTTTTTTTAATTTTGTTCATTCAGAATTTTTAAAAATGTTATTTTTTATTTTTTTAGTTTGATTTTTTATTTATTTATTATGGGAATTTGTATTTGAATGTTAATTTTTTTATTATCAAAATTATATTTTAAAACAATGAATTTATAAATGTAATTTATTTTTTATTTTTTTATTTTTGCTTATGAATTTTATTATATTAATCATTTATGATTATATAAAAAATTTATCAATTTTATTCAACTGATTATATGTTCATAGTTATTTAGTTTATTTATATAATTATCAATCAAATAAAAAATATATTATTTAAATTTTTTTAGATATTTTTAAAATGAAAAATGGAGTAAAGAAATTATTTTGAAAATTCTATCTTATATTTAAAATGGGGATTATGAGATAACTATTATTGTAATTAATAGTTTAAATATTGTTATAAACCTTTAAAAGGGTATATTTTAATTAAAAATAAATAAAATATAAAAATATAATAAAAAAATTAAATTTTTTACTTTAAAAAATAACAACTAATACATAGTTTAAAAATGTTAAAGAGATATAATATAATTATTTAAATCTAAAAATTATTATTAGAACTTATACCAAGAAAATCAATATTAAAATTATTTATATTGGGTTCTTCATTATTATTATTTTGTTGATTCGTAATATTATTTGTATTATTTAAGTTATCATCTAAACTATTTTCAAATACTTGATTGTAAGAATTAAAATTAAAATCATTATTAACATTTTCATTTACATTATTCTCTAAACCATTATTCATAATAAAATTATCTTGATTGTTATTATTTTTTTCAATATTTTCATTCAAATAATTTAGTTTAGAAAAATTATTACTTTGATTTCCAATATTATAATTAATATTATTAACATTATGTAAATGATTATTATTATTAATAATATTAATTTCTTTCGGACCATTCATATTATAATACATTGGATTATTATTAAAAATATTATTAAACTGTACCGGCACTTGCACTGGTATTTCTTCTTGATTATAAAAATTATTAAACATATTATTTTCCATCATTTGATTAAATCTTTTTTTTTGATTTGTCAAAAATTGCATTTGAAGAATTTCATTTTGTTTATTTTGAATAATAATTGGAAGAGTATTTGAAAGTATCATATAAATATATTCTCCATCAAACATATTATGATGTTCTATATCAGTAATTGTTATTTCTTTAAGATTTGTATAATTTAATTGTTTGAATAAAAATTGAAATAATTCAAATGATGTAAATTGATAAAGAATGCTTCCTTCTTTTGATAATATTATCCATCCTTTTTTTGAACAATAATTATTAACAAAGTTTAATAAATAATTTTTTTGTTGTTGTTGGAAATAAAAATTTAGATATATATTTTTATTTATATTTAAATTATTTTGTTCACAATTATTTATATTTTGATAAAGATTTATTCTATTATTTATATTATTTTGTAAATTTAAATTTTGATTTATATTTTTTTTCTTTTTATCTTTTTTCTTTTTTTTCTTTTTAATTTCAATATTACTCTTTTCATTATTATTTGAAAAGAAAGAATTAATATTATTATTTTCATATTCATTTTCTAATTTATTATTATTTTGTTTTTCATTTAGATTCATAAAATTCATTTTATTATTTAAATCTAAATTTTCATAAAAAATATCATCAACTTTTTCATCATTTTTTATTTTTCCAATTATTCCAACTTCTTTATTATTTTTATTATTATTTTGAATTTCTTCATCAGAGTTTTTATTTTTAAAATCTATTTTTATTTTATTATTATTATTTTTATCCTTATTTTTTTTATCCTTTTTTTTTTCTTTATCTTTTTTATTAATCCCTTTTATTTTTATAAAAAATCTATATCTTGGAAAAGGATTATCTTTATTATAATCAGCATCTTCAAAACAATAATTTTTATTAAATTTTTTATTCCAAATTACTAAATCAGGTATAGTTGATTTATGACTTATAATAAAATTTGCATCTTTTCCAGTTGCATCATAAAATTCTTTTTTTGGCTCAACTAATTTAAATTTTTCTAAACAATTTTGAATGAAATTATCAAAATATTTAAAATTTTTAAATTGAATTAAACCCTCTTTTGTTTTCGAAATATTTTCATTATTTAAGGAATCCATATTATAAAAAATATAAAAAATATTTATTTCATTTCTCTATATTTATTATTTATATAAGGAAAGCAAAAATAAATAAATATTATAAAAAATCAAAAAAAATAAAAAAAAGAATAAATAATTTAATTATCTTTATCCAATTTAATATCATTAAATTCTAAAATAGAATCTTCACTAATTTGATTTAATAATTCCTTATTTAATTTTTCAACTCTCATATAATCATAATTTAATCCATTTTGTCTATACATTTCTTTCGCTTCTTCAAATTTTCCTTCCATTTCTAATTGTAACCCTTCATAATATTTTGGTAAGTTAATTTCAAGTGAATTATACTCTTTTAAATAATCAGTATTTAAACTATCAGATTCAATTAATTCATCTATATCTTTTATTAAAGATTGTAATTTATTTTGAGAAAGAGTAAAATTTGTACTTGAAATAATCTTATTTAATTCTGTTATTACATTCTCATCCGCTTCTGAATTTTCTTCTAATTTAGTACAAGCTAAATAATTTATTCCTAAAAATTTAGTTAATTTACAATGTGAAACAAGTAATTTTAATAAATTAGTTAATTGAAGTTTATCAATAATTAAATATGCATATTCATATTGTCTTATACTTAAACATCTTAAAACTATATTTGTAAAACATAAATTTCTAATATTTGTTATTGTATTATTTTTTTCTTCATCAAGAAATGTTTTTTCTTTTAAATATTGTAAAGCTTGGGATAAAGAATGTCTTTTAATTAATAAAATATTTTGTGGATGATGACATAATTTATTAGTGATTAAAAATAAAGAATAAATCCATTGTTGAAAATTATTTAATATCATTAATATTTTAAAACTTGATTCAAAATTTTGTCCTCTTAAATGATTTTTTAATAATTGAAAATCATCTAAAATTGGATTTAAACTATTCTTTTGGTTAAATTTAGATGAAATTTCAATAAAAATTCCTGTAATGATTCTTGAATTATAAAAAAACATTGCATTATTTTGAATTTTTTGTGCTAAAATCATATTTTTTAAATCCTTATCAATTTTAAATTCATCAATAATATTAAAATTTGAATTTGAATTTTTAATAAAGTAATTTAATTCATAAGGTTTAAATTTTAAATTATTAACTTTCTCTGTTGGGTCAAAAATATCCATATTTAATTTTACTGATATTTTACTATTATACATAATATAATATAAATTTAATGTAAAATCAAAAATTAAAAAAGAACTTTGTGAATCTCTAACAACAATAAAATTACTTGAAGGATGAATATACATATCAACAAATTTAACATTTGCAGAATTTAAGGGATATTTAAACATAATTTTATTATCAAAAGTTGCTACTAATATTTTATCATCATTTTTTTTATCTTTTTTATTTGTATTTATTTCAATAATATTATCTGAAGTCATATTATTATTAATATTTAATTGATCATTATTTAAACAACAAATAATTCCTCCTTCAAATAAAACAAATAACTTTTCATAAAAATAAGAATATTCAATTTTAATAAAAGTTTTATCTAAAGAATAACATTGAATAAAATTAAAAGAAATATCTTTTTTTGACAAATTAACTTGAACTAAATTTAAATATAATAAATCATTATTATTATTTTCATTTAATTCTTCAGAATCAATACTTAATCTAATTTGTTCTTCAGAAGAAGCTTTATCAGAAATATAAGAAACAATTAAAATATTATCTAAAAAATTAGAAAATTTTAAAAATAATTTTTTCATATAAAGTAAAGAAAAATCAGAATGTATATCAATCCCAGGTAAAATTAAATCATTATAAAATTGAATAATAGTTTTATTTTCAATTTTATCATAACCAATTTTAAATAATTTAATACAAGAAGTAGTCATAACTAAAATAAAACTTTGATTACAATTAAATTTAGTAGCTAAAATTTGAGAATCTAAAGGTTCACTACAAATAGATATTTCTTCTTCAGTAACATTAATCATTTGACAAGGTTTTTGTGTAGTTTCAACTAAAATTAATTCATTTAAAGAAGTAGCAACAATAATAGGACTATTAAAAGATAATTCAGCACAAATTAATTCATTTGTTATCATACTTAAAGAATTATTTGTATATACATTAGCAATTTTTTTTGTTGTTGTATTATACTCAAAATACATTAATGTTCCTTTTGATAAGAGAATTAAATAACAAAATATAAATTTATTTTCTTGTGATGATTCATATATTATGTCTATTATATCTTCTTCTTCTTGCATTATGTCATCATTTAAATTTTGATAATAATTTGTTACGTTGAATATGTTAAAGTATTTTAGTTTTAATGTACTTTTTGACATGTTTTTTATTTTTTAAATTTTTATATAATTTTAAAATTATTTAATTTTTTTTTAAAATATTGAACATTTATAATTTTCATTTTGTTCATTATTTGTATCAAAATATTTAAAAATTTGTTGTATTTTATCAATTATTAATTTTATTATAGAAGGACAATTTGAACTATTTTTATAATTATTTACATAATTATTTATAACTGAAAAAACATATCTTATTTGAGGATTTAATGCATATTTTATCCTTAAATATTGCCAATAAAATATAATTATAAAATATGAATTTAATTGAAAATATACTCCAGGAATTAAAAAAAAACCAATAATAACTTCTATATAAGCTCTATCTTTTAAATACTTTGTTTTATTTTTTATAATTGATTCAGTATAAGTTTGAAAAATTAAAATTTTTAAAATTTTTAAATTCTCTGATAAATAAATAATTGAAGTCATAACTAAAGGAAAAATTAAATAATAATTAAATTTATCAATAAATAAAAGAATATTATACATTAGCATTTGAAATGAATCTTTTATCATTATGTTTTGTAAATATTCTAAATTAAATTTTGGTATTCCACATTCATTATATGCCCTTATTAAAAAACCAAAAAAACATAATTTCAAAGAATGAAAACTAAAAGGAATTGATAATATAAAAAAAAATAAAATAATATTTTCAATTTTTAATAAAAAAACATTTTTATCATTATCAATATTATTATTTGATGTAGCATTATTTGATGTTTTATTATTATAATTATTATCAGAAGAATAATAATTATTATTATTTGTTTGTTGTTCTGTTATTTTATAATTAATATCAAAATCAGGATCAATTTTTAATTTATAAAATTTTCTTTTATATTTATCTAATTTTGATAGTGGAGGTGAAGGATATAAATTCCTATAATATGATTGCCATAAATCACTATTTACCCAATCAAAATTTTGGAATTTTTTAAATTTTTCTTCCATTAATAATCAATTTTATCTTATTTAATTTTAAAAGAATTAATAATTTTTATTATTTTTAATATAAATTTATAAAACATTATTAAATAAAATATATATTTATCTAAAATATAATATAACTTCTATTTTGTTTAAATAATTTATTTTCATTGATAAGAATAAATAAATAATGAAAAATATAATAAAATAAATTCTGAAAATGAATTTAAAAGATAAAATTCTTTTAAAAATTCATTTATTTCTTAAAATGAAATATTCAAATCTATTTTTTGACCTTTTAAGAAATATAAATTTAATAATAAAAGAAGATGAAAAACATAAAAAAAAAAAGATTTTCAAAAACATTTTATCAGAAAAAGAAAAGAAAAATATATATTCATGCTTTCACAAAATTTTAAAATCAATGATTCAAAAAGAAAAATTTTTAAATTATACATTTTCACATTTAGAATTTTCATATTTAAAAAATAAAGCAAAAATATATTTTAAAAAATTACATTTATTATCTATAGAAGAAAAAAAAAAACTGATATAATAATAGAGTATTATATAAAATTATGTAAAATAGAAATAAAAAAAATAAATCAAGAACAAATAAAAATTGTTGAACCAATAATAGAAAAATCAATAAATAAAAATATATTTTCAGTAAGAAATAGAGGTTTAGTTTTAGAAAAAAAAGTAAAATTTGAAAAAAAAATTATAAAAAAAAAAATAGAAGATGAAGAAGATTTTGGATTTGAAATAGAGAATAATAATAATGATAAAAATAAAATAATAAACTTATTTATTGGAAAATTTAATCTAAAAAAATTTTTAGAAAAAAAGCAAATTATTAAATTAAAAAAAGAAGGATTTGTTAATGCTTTTATATTTAAAGATACAGTAACTGAGACAAATGATAATAATAATAGTAAAATTTTGAAATTTATTTCTCCAAATAAAATATTAAAAAAAATTAAAAATATCTTTCCTATTAAAAGATATTTAGAACATAAAAATTGTCAAAATAAAAATATAGAAAATAAAGAACCAAATATTAAAAAAAAGAAATCAATTATAAATAATGATGATTCTGAAAATAAATATAATACAAAAACATTAATACAAAAAAAATTAAAGCATAAAAAATCAAATTCAAATTTAAGTTATCATAAAAAAAAAATATCTCTTGATAATTTATCACAATTATCAATTAATAAAAACTTCAATAAAAGAAATAAAAATCTAAGCCAAACTTCTTTTTTTTTTTCAAAAACCAAAAATACAAAAAATAGTTTAAATGATTATAAAAATGAAGATAAAAACTTACCTAAAATTATATCTTCAATAATTCCAATAAATAAAACAAGAAATAATTCATATCATTTCCATAAAAGAAACTTTAGTACAATAAATTTTTTCTCAAAAAATGATTTATATTATTAATTTTTTTTATGAACATTTTATAAATAAATAAATAATGAATAAATAAAAAAATATTTAATATAAAAAATAATAAAAACCTTTAACAAATGAAAATTAATACTCAAAAAATTTAAAATTAATAAAAAAACTAAATAAAAAATAAAAATATTTTAAAATAAATAATATAACTATATAATATTACAACCATCATTACATATTTTTTTTTTTTTTTCTTTTAAAACCTCAAAATAAATGTTAAAATCTTTAGGATTTTCTTTCCAAATAATAGTAAAATTATTAAAATTAACTTCTTGAATAGAACTTTTATTATTAAAACTAGGCATATCAGTTTTAGGAAAACCATTTTTTTTAGATGGTTTTAAACAATAATTACAAATATCTTTTTTTAATCTAAAAAAAGCATTTTCTTTTTCAAAATTATTATTAAATTCTTTTATAGATCTTTCAATTATATTTTCAATTTTAGATTGATTACTTACTAATAAATTAATATTTTTAATTCCTTCTCCAATTACTAAATTTATTGTTATAAAAACCATTGAAAAATTTTCTAAATTATTATCTGAAGAAGTTGAAGTGTTTTGAGTATCTTCATTATCATTTTCTTTTCCAAAACTTCTTTCTATTGATGTACTTATTTTACTTTTAGTTCTTTTATTTTTTTTATTTGCTATTTTTTTCCATTTTTTATTTTTTATATTTTCATTGTTTTTATGAGTTAATTTATCATAATGATTATCTTCAACATCAGAAGACATTATTTTTTTGTAAATTTTTTTTTATAATATATTTATTTTATATTTTTTATTTTTTAAATAATAGTAATATAAATAATAATAAATATTTTTTATATAGTATTATGTCATGCAAATGTTATTTATTAATCATAAAATTCTATTATTTCATTTTCTTATATATTAAACTTAAAAGAAAAATTAACAAATATAATATTATGATAGGAAATTACAATTATATAAAAAATATTATTCAAGAAGTATCAAGTTCAAAAGAAGATTCAAATTCAATTTCAATATTGCGAATTAGAAATAATAGTATATACAATCCAAAATATAAAATAATCTCAAGTAATAAGAAAAAAAAAATTGAATCAAATTTGGATATAATTTTCTCTCCTAAATTAACTAATGAAAAAAGCTCTTTTTTAAAAGAAAAAATATCAAACAATTTATCTTGTGAAAATAATGATATTAATTTATCCAAAATTGAAGGAAATGAAATAGATATAAATACAATAATAAATTATAATCAAGCATTAGAATATTTTTATAACTTAGAATTTTCAAAATTAAAAAAATTAATTAAAGTAGAAGATTTTCAAGAAGAAAATTGTTGTAAAAAATTTTTCATATGTGGAAAAAAAACATTAAAATTAAATTCAGAATTAATAAAGGAAAGAGAAATAATATTTTGTATAACAAAAATTCCTTATAATGAAAATAATAATATTCATTTTAATATTTTGACAACAATTAATAATTTTTTAATAGAAGAAAATTATTTTTTAAACAATAAAATTTATTATGAAAAAAATGATTTTACAAAAAATCTTCTAAATAATTTAAGAAAAGTTGGAATGTATGGTTTACTTCAAATATTATATTTTCAAGAAAATTATTCTCAATTTTTTAAAATTTTATATCATTTTTTTGTGAATAATAATTTTGAATATTTATTTTATATTTCTTTAATTAATTTAGTTAAAATTTGCCTTAATTGTTTAAAAAATGGAAGTTTAATTCCTATTTGTAATAGAAAAAAATGTGTTTTAAATGTTATTAATAATTTTTTTTTAGGTTTAGCTTCTCAATTTTATTTACAATTACATTTGAATATTAAAAACAAAAAAAAATTAAAATCTGAATTTATTTATGGTCAAATTGATGATTTACAAAAATTAGGTGATAAGACACCTAATTATATACTTTCTAAAAAATTTTTAATTGACAAATTTAATAATATAAATTAATAATTGAAATTATTTTTATTTGTATAATTTTTATGTAAGAATTAGGATTTAATTGATTTAAAAATTTTCAAAAAAGGATAATTTGGTTTATAAATGTTAATATTAATCTTTTATTTTTTAAACACCAGAAAAAAAATAAATTATTATTTCAAATTAATTATTTATATATAATATTTGAATAGTATAAATATATTTGATTTCACATTTATATAAATTATGAAGTTATATATTATTTTAAATAAAATATATATTAAAAATTAAAAAAACTTATTATTTTAAAAGAATAAATATTATAACATGATTAAATAAATAATCTAAGTAATACTCAAATACACTTTTAAAAATATAAAACAAAAAAAAATAAAATTTTTTTTTGTTTCATGTTCAATTTGAAATAAAGTATATATTATTTTTATTTTTATGATAATTGTATCTTTATTAATCAATTTAGTTACTACCTATTAATATATATTTCTTAATTTATAAAAATTAATTATTATAATAAATAAAATAAAATATCAATTAATATTTATTATTCAAAAAAAAATGGGAAACATTAAAATTTATAAATGAATCAAAAAAATTAATAAATAAAGTATAATAGTTGATTTTAATAATAAAAATTATATGCTATCTCAATTAAAATAATCAAAAAATTCATTAACCCTAGAACAAAAATGCAAATTAAAAAAAAAGAACCAAATAATATAAAACAACAAACTTAAAAAACTGAATTAAAAAAAAAAAATAAAATAAAAAAATGTCAAAGTGAATAAAGTACTGAAAGAATAAATGATATTGTAAATATTTATATAAAAAAAGAAAAATCAAAAGAAAAAAAAGACAAATAAAATTTCTTCAAATTAATAATATAAATAATATATAAAAAAACCAAAAAATGTAAAAACTATATTAATATATGAAGAACATTAATAAAGGAAAAACAAATTTTGTGTTAGGAGCTTATGATAACAAATTTGATATATTTTATGTTCAAGTTTTGTAGAATAAAAAATAAATAAAAAATGAATTTTAAATCAAAAATATTTTCAATAGTAAAATTTATAGTATCAAATGAAATTTCAAAAGAAGAAGATTGTTATTTAATTGCTTATGATTTAACATCAATGAGAAGTTAAAATATAGTAAAAAATTTAATAATAGGAAAAATTACTAAATTAAATAAAGCAATTATTTTATTTATTAATAAAAAAGATTTAAGACATAAAATTAATATTCCTGATTTAAAAGTTTTTTTAAAGATTAAAAATATATAGAATTTCAATTTTCTATTAAAGATAGTATTGATGTTTCTTCAGTCTTAAAACAATTAGATGATATTTTTAATTATGAAAATATGAAAATTATAGTTTTATATTTTGTATATTTTATAAAATGTTTTTTACAAAAATTTTAAAAATGTTTTTATTTAATCTTTATAAAGAAATATTATTTTAATTGGAATTGATGAAATAATGAAATTAAATTTATATCCATCTTTTATATTATTTTTTATTATTTTTTTTTCTTATTGAAAAAAATATATTATATTCAGGTTTAATATTTATTGATACCGATTTTTAATAAATTTCTTTGTTAGTTTTCTTTTTTATTAGATTTAGATAAACGATATTGTTTTTCAAGAATTATATTTATTTTATTACTATCAAAAATACTATCATTTAAAATTCTGTTATTTACAAAATAATTTAATTTTCCCATATTTTCAATTAAACTAAACTCTTTATTATTTAAATTATTTTTTTCAATATTTTTTCAAGAATATAATTAGTGATTTCTACATTGTTTTTTTTCATAAAATCATGAACATAAAATAAATTTTTTTCAGAAGTAGACATTAATATAAATAATAAATTACCTTATAAATAAATAATTTAAATTTAATCTAATATTAAAACAAACAAATATTTTAATAAAAAATAAATGAGTGAAGAGTAAGATATTTATTTTTATTTTAGAGTTCCATCTCATCATACACATATAATAAGTTGTTCATCAATTTCAAATCATTCATATGATTTAAAAGAACAAAATTTCAATCAAAAAAAAAAAAAAGAAAATGAAGATATTTATTCAACTAAAATAATTAAAATTGATTATAATATTGATGATGAAAGAGTTAATGATTTATTTAATAAAATTAATAATCCTACAAAAGGGAAAAAATATTTATTTAATTTCAATAGTGAAAATGACAGTTTAAATGAAAATAATGAAGAAATAAATAATAAAAATAATAATAATAATAAAATAGAAAATAATAAAATAAAATTAAATGATAATATTAATAAAAAACTAAATGGAATAAAAAAAAAGAGGAAAAAGAATTATTAAAAATAGAAGAAAATAATAAAGAATCTTTAATAGAAGATAAAAAAAAGGAAGAAAATAATAAAGAATCTTTAATAGAAGATAAAAAAAAAGAAGAAAATAATAAAGAATCTTTAATAGAAGATATAAAAAAAGAAGAAAATAATAAAGAATCTTTAATAGAAGATAAAAAAAAAGAAGAAAATAATAAAGAATCATTAATATATGAAAATAAAGATAATGACTTATTAATAAATGATAAAAAAGAAGAAGAAAAATTAGAAGAATATTTTGAAGAAAAAAATAAAAATATTAATAATAATTTTAATAATAAAAAGAAAAAAATTCATTATTTTAAATTTAATCAACTATTAAATAAATCAAAAAGTGTAAATGAAATGAAATATAATGATTATAATAGCTTTAGTTATATTTCAACTATAGAAAATAAAAAACAAAAAATAAATAAAAGTTTAAAAGAAACAAATAAAAAGTTAAAAATAAATTTAAATAAAAGTAAAAGTAATATAATAAAAGATATCAATTCATCTTATACTTCCAAAAGCTTTATTAGTCAAGTAAAAAAATGTTCTGAAATTATTAATTTAACCAAATTAGAAATTGATAATTTAAAAAGAGGATTGACTAAAAAAATAAATAAAACAAGAACTTTTGATAGGAATAAAGATTTTAGTTTATCTTTAGATTCTCAATATTATAATTCATTTTGTAAAACATTTATATATAATAATAAAATCAATAACTCTCAATTTAAAAAAGAAAATTTATCTCAAGGAAAAAAAATCAAAAAAGAAAATAATAAGATAAATATTAAAATAAAAAAAGAAAAAAAAAAGGATTCAATAAATCCTTTAAATGAAAAAGTAAAAAATGAAAAAATTAAAAAACAAAAAATTGAATTAAAAAAAATTAATATTAAAAATAAAAAAGATAATCTTAATAAAAATAATAAAAATAAATTTGTAAAAAATAGAAATCAATTAAATCAAATAAAGCAAAAGAAATCTCAAAATATTAATAATAATTCATTAAATTTTAAAAACCCAGATGAAATAAAAATAAATGAATATAATCAAAAATCAAAATCTCTAAACAAATTAAAAAATAATAATAGAATAAATAAATCAATAAAAGAAGATGATGAAGATTATAGTCAATTAAAAACTAATTCAAAAACAAATAATATAATGAAAACAACTAAAACATCTTTTAAACATACTACTCAACTTCGTTCTCAAAGTGGAGCAAAAAGTAGAAAAAATCAAAAATCATTATTATATAATAATGAAATAATAAACGAAAGTAATGAAATTGATCTTTCTTTAAGAAATAAAAATAGTAAAATTGGAATTAAATTAATAAAAAAACCTTTTCAAAATTTAACAAATAAAATTAATAATAATCATAATCATATTTCTTTAGTACACTCTCATAAAAATTTAACTCAAATAGAAGAAATGAAAAAAATAAATAAAATTAATAATGGAATAAATTTTGGTTATGAATATTGGAAAGAAAATCAAATGAAATTAAATAAAATATTAAAAGAAAAATATATTAAAAAAAATTTAATTAATTCTAATTCACAACCTTTAATTTTTCAAAATAGTTCAGAATTAGAAACAAAAAATAATACATTATCAAATAAAAATTTAAAAAATATAAAAAAGAATAATTATTATAATAATATAAATAAAAATGAATTATTAGAATTAATGAAATCACCTATAAATCCTTATTCAATTATTTGGACTGATAAAATATTAAGAAAAAATTTTAATAAAACTATTAAAATAAATGGAACTTTAAATGGTGGAATACCAAAATTAGAAATTTCAATTAGGAAAAATCAAGAAAAATCACATAATTTAACATCAAGAATAAATAACAAATATCCTTCAATTTTTAAATATTTTAATGATTAAAAATTCATAATGTAATTGTGTTAGTATTTTATAAATTTATATAATTTTTTTTATATAAAAAAGGACTTAAAGAAATAAAAAATATATAATTAATTATACTAAAATATTAAAATAATTTTAATTATTTTTTTTATTTATTAAAAAGAAAATGGAACAATTACAAAAGTATATATCTAGAATAACAAATTTCATAAATGAATTAAAAGAAAATGATCCAAAATATCCAAATGATACAATTCATAGAAAAATAAATAGAAAACTATTAAAATATAAAGAAATAAAAATCCTATATGATAAAACTGGAATTCACCCAATTTTTTTTTTATATATTTTATTAATATGTTTAATATTTATATTTATAGGATTTTTTGATAATATTTTAACAATAATAATAGGAACAGCATATCCTTTATATATTTCATATAAAACTCTTCAAAATTATATTAATGATAATGAAGAAGATGAAGATGAAGAAAATGAAGATGAAAATATAAATGATATGATTCAATGGTTAAGTTATTGGGTTGTTTATTCTTTTTTTATTAATATAGAAAGTATATTTAAAAGAATTTTAATTTACATTCCTTTCTATTTCTTTATTAAAGTTATCTTTTTACTCTTTTGTTTTTTACCTCAATATCAATTAAGTGGTTGGATTTATAATAATTTTATAAGAGTCTTGTTTATTAAATATGAACAAAATATTTTGAATATGTCTAATCAATTAATTAAAACTTTGACACATTCTGAAAATGATGATAAAAATACATATAATAAAAGTAAAACAATGAATATTAAAAATAAAAATATTGAAAATGATGATAATAAAAATAGTGAAATAAAATCTGATTCTTATAGAAAAAATGATGAGAAAAAAGATAAAAGAAATAAGAATAACAAAAAAAATGTTAATTAATTAATAAATATTATAAAAGAAGATTATTAATATTGATATAAAATATCTATTAATAAAATAAATATTTCATTTATTTTATAATTTTTTATTCATATTTTCTAAATTAAACCAGATTTTTATCTATTTAAAAGAATTTTTAATTAAAAAGTTTAAATATCATTTAGATTTATTAGACTATTTTTTTTTAATTTTTTATTATATTTAAATATTTAAATTATATTTTATTTTTTGATTCATTAATTTTAAAAAAAATGATTTATTAATATAAATTATTTTTCACAATAAATAATTCATTTTATATAAAATTTTTCCTTTACTTGTTATTTTAAATTATAATTAATAGTTTATTTATTTTTTGATGTCTCCTGAACAATTTTTAATTATTTTTATATATTATTATTTGATTTTTCATTAATAAATTTTCATAAAAAACTTCTAAAAGATTATTATATTTTTGTTTAAAAAATATTATATATTTAAAAAAAAATTTATTTCTATATTATTTTATATATCAACTATTTTTAATTTTATAAAAATAGAAAATAAATAAATTAATATAATTATATAATAGAATCAATAAAAAAAATTTCCCCATCCGAGACTTGAACTCGGGTCTTCTCGGTGAAAGCGAGATATCCTAACCCCTAGACTAATGAGGATTATTAATATTATTAAATATATTTTTTTTAATATATCAAAAAAGAATATATTGTTTTCAAAATTAAAATTAATTTATTATAATTATATTTTATTTTAAAAAAAATGGGATGTGGTGGTTCTACTTTATTAGAAAGTTTTTTAGGAGATAATTTATCTGAAATTCTTAGAGAATCTAAATTTTTAAATAAAGAATATAATCCTTTTTATAAAATTTCTTATAATGATTTTGAAATATATTTAAAAACAATTGAAAATGAAAAAAATTTTAATAAAAAAATTGATTTAATAATAAAAAATTATGAATTTAATACTATCGCATCTTCCTTATTTTCAGATGTTTTAAATATGGGAAATAAGAAGTTTAAAAATATTTTTAATGAAAATTATGATTATTCAAATGATATTATATTAATTATTTTTTTATTTACTTCAAGTAATGAAAATGAATTAGAAAAAAAAAAATTACTTCAAAAAATAATTTTTAAATTTTCAAAAAATTCAAATAATGAATACTTAACTGGTAAACTTTATATTATCATTTTAAATCTTCTTTTTTATTTTTTATTTTCTTTTATATATTTTTTTATATGTATTCCAATTTTAGATAATAATTATAGATTAAATAAAGAAGATATTGAAACTTTATTAGTAAATAAAAAAAGTACTAATTCAATAAAACCTAAGAATTTAAATAATATGATAAATGAATCCTTAATGAAAATTAATAAGAAGATAAATGCTAATGAAATTATATCTAATTTTTTAGTTAAAATTTTTTCACCAATTTCATCTTTAATTGAAGAATCTCCGGATGTTGAAATAATAAAAATAGAAGATTCAAAAATGGAAGAAGTTATATCAAATATTGAAACAATATTTAATATAAAAACATTCATTGATACTTTTGAATTTATATAAATAATATAAAAAATATATTTTAATTTTTCAAATAACAAAATATATTTATAATTTATAAAAAAAGTTAAAATATTAATATTTTATAATATTTATAATATTATAAAAATTAAATAAAAAATTATAATAATACAATATGATAATAGTCAAAATTTCCTATTCTGCAATTAAAAATTTTTTACTCATAAAAAATTCTAAAAATGCATTTAAAATAAATAACAAATACAGCAATTTGTATCATAATTTTTTCAATAATAAATTGATTTCATATATTTTATATAAAAAAATATTATTTACTTTCATGATTATATGGTTTTCCACAACCGGGACATTTATTAAATTTAAAAACATAAACATTATCATTAAAACATTTATTACATAAAAGACAAGGGCATCCACAATTAAAATTTATAATTCCTTTTTCAATTTTACAAATTGGGCAAATTTTAACATTTTTATCTTCAAAAGAATTTTTTTTCATAAATTTTTTTTTTTCCATTTTAATAACCAATTTCTCTTCTAAAGGAATTTTATGAATAGGACAAATTTCATTATAATCAACTAAGAAAGCATGTTCTTTACATAATCCACAACCACATTTTGAAAAGGAAAAAATTGAATTATCACATAAAATACAATGATTTAATTTATTTTCATTTAATTTTTCTTTTTCATTTATTTTATCTTTTTCAATATCAAAATCATCATTTAAAGAAATTATTCCTGAATTATTAATATTTGTAGTATTTATTATTATATATTGTCCATCATTTGTTTTTTTTTGTTTAACTATTTCAGCAGAATAAACTTTTTGAAATTTGATTTTATTTTTTTTTTTGTAATAAAATACACATATTATAATAATTGAAACACAAAATATTATTGGAAAAATTATTCCTAATATAATTTTTATTTTATATAAACTATCATCTATTTCACAAAATCCATATGAAATTTTATATCCTTTTTCACAATATACACAATCAAATTCAGTACAAAATTTACATTTTCCATAAATTGAACATTCTGTATTGTAACATTTTGAATTTTTTAATTCATATCCTTCTTTACATATTTCACATTGGTTTTTTTTACTACAATAATTACAATTTTGTATAAAACAAGATTGAGAATTTTTTATTTGATTTGCTCTATTTTTATTTTTTAATTCTTTCATTTTTTTATAAAATAATTAAATTTTATAGTATTATTTTTTAATATTTTAAGTTTTTTAATATTATATATATCTTCAATTAAAAAATAAAATATTTAACATTTTTTCTTTTTATTTAAAAACTAATTATTTTTCCATTTGATTATATTATAGTATCAAAAGATAATGTATATACAAATTCATATTAATATTTTTAAAGATATTCCAAATTTAATCCTTTTTTATATTCCTCATAAATTTCATCATTTACATAAAATTTATAATCCAATAAAATAAAAAAATTATATTCCATTAAATTTAATTCTTTTAATGAAACACCAAAAATTTGGCAATAATAATCATTTTGATATATAATATCTTCATTGTATTTTATTGATAATAAAATACTTGAAAATAATAATTTATGTATATAATGTTTATTTATATGAATATCTTTGATATATAATCTATCTAAATAATATAAACTTAAAATTAAAGAATTTATTTCACATTTTGAATAAAATAATATTCTTGTTAAATAATCTTTTATTGAAATTTCTGGAATTTCATAACTATAAAATGACTCCATTAAAGGAAATTTTTCAATATCTATTTTATTATATTTATATTTATCAACAATATTTTCAAGAACATTTGCTATTATTGATATTAAATTTTGGTTTTTTAAAGACAAACAATCTTCTTCATTTTCATGTTCAGATGAAAATTCATAATATTTTGTTGAATTTTCACTAGTAAAAGAATTTAAAGAATCATTTATTATACTATTATTATTATATGTTTTATCTATATTATCTATATCATTTTGCATTTTTAAATATTGAAAAAAAATCTATTTAAAATTTTAATATAATATACTATATTAAGAAAAAGAAAATATAAAATGATATAATTTCATCATTATTTTAATATATTTTAAATCATCTTAAAAATTATAATCAAAGTTTTGAATTTTGATAAATAAATTGACTTATATATACATAATTTAATTTAGAAATATTTATTCAATTATATTTAAAAGAAATAATATTAAATAATATAAATAACAAAAAAAAAGTTTTTTAACATTTAGAAATTTACTCAAAAAAAGTATATATTTTTTCATTATTTATTCTTTTCAAAACACAAAAATAAACATAACTCAAGAAAAAAATAAATGATATAAAAATATAACAAATGAGAGAAAAAAAAACTAAAAAACTTAATTATTTATATTTTTAAAAATTTAAAAAAAAATAATGGAATCAGAATCACGTGAATTAGTCCCAGGAATTTTTATTCACAAAAGTTACATTTCATCCTCTTCAATACCAGGTGCAATAGGAACATATATATGGAATATAGAAGTAAAAACAATGAGTGTTATAACATTAAATTTATCATTTGAAAATTCAGAAAATATTCAAATTGAAAATAATAATAATTCAGAAATTTTAATAACAATAAATCCATATGAAAATAAACAAATAGTAAAAATTACATTATTTCAAGATTGGGTTTTAAATCCTAAATTTCAATTAAAATTAAATGTACCAAGTAAAGAAATACAAGAAAATTTTATTAAAAATGATAAAAAAATAAATAATGAAAATTTAAAAAAATGTTTAGACAATTTTAAATTCATTCAACTAGAAAATTATCAAATAAATGAAATTGAAAAATTATTTACAGAGAAAAAAATAGATAAATTTGTTGATTTTGATTTTCAGCCAAATGACTTATCAATGATATCAAAAAAATTTTCAAAAGATGGGACAGAAATAAAAGATATTTTGGATTATATAATTGATTGGAGAAGACCAGAAAATTTTATATTATTAAATGATGAAAAAAATGAAGTATATAATATAATAAATGATAATCCAGAACCAAATGATATTATACAAGAAATTTTACCAGATCATAATTTTTCAAGTTCTATAAGTTGTATTGCAGAAAAACCAAATTTAATTAAAAGATTAATTATAAATAATAAAAAAGTATCAAAATTCGGTTTTTATATTATTAATTTATGTATTAATGGATTATGGAAAAAAATATTTATTGATGATTTATTTCCTTGTATTCCTAAATCTAATCCTATGATAACACATTCTCCTTCTAATGAAATATGGATTCTTTTATTAGAAAAAGCTTTGGCAAAAGTTTTTGATTCTTATTATGATTTATTATATGTTGAAAAATGTGATTTTTTATTATTTTTAACTGGTTGTCCTTCTTTTTATTTTTTAACTGAAGAATTAGTTAGAAATGGTATTAATGAATTTTATGATAAAATTTATGACTATGTTTGTAATAAAAATTATTTAGTTATGGCTTTAAAAAAAAATAATGATAATGAAAATGAAAATGAAGAAAATAGTAATTTTAATAATTCTATTATTGTTTATGATTTTGGTTATACTATTTTAGATATTTTAGATAAAGGAAATATTAAGTTTTTTCTTATGAGAAAAGTAATTTTTCAACAAGAAAAAGAAGAATTAATTGAAACTTATCATAACCAAATTGTAAATAAATTTCCTGATTTAAAAAATATTTTAATTCCTGGTACTATTATTTTTTCTTTAGAAGATTTTATAAAAGAATTTACAAATATTAATGTTTGTTATTGTAAAAATTGGGAAGAAAATAGAATAAAAGGATTATTTATACTTTCAAATGAAAATAATAAAAATAATAAAAACAATAATATAATATCTAAATATTATTATCAATTTGAATTAAAACAAAATTCAAATATTATTATTTCTTTATTTCAAGACGAAGATAAATTAAAACAAAATGAATCAAGAAAACCTTTAATGGATATTTCATTAACAATATTAAAATTTGATAAAAATACAAATGAAATTAATCATATTCAAACAATAGATTTTTCAATAACTCCTTCAATTCAAATGGAATTAAATTTAACTTCTGGAAATTATATTATTTTTCCTAGAACAAGTGGTTGTTTTATTGGAAAAATTAATGATAATTTCTCTATGAGAAATACTAATTTAAAAGATGAAAATGGACAATTATCAAAAATATTTATTAATGTTATTAAAGATATTTTTGAAAGATATGATTTTTTTCAAAATAATATTTTAAGTTATAAAGAGTTTCATTCTTTAATTGAAAAAATGAGAAATAGTAGAATTGACGAAAATGAATTAAAAAAGATTTTTAATGAATATTCTTTTAATCAAAATGGTATTTGTTTAAAGTGCTTAATTAAGTATTTTTATGATATTTTATCAAAAAATGAAAATTTAATGAGAGAATATTTAAAAAATTTAGGTTATGATAATGATTTATATTGTAATAAATATAGAAATTTTGTTATTGTTTTACATTCCAATATTCAAGTTAATGTTAATCTATATGAAACTTTAAATTCAGGAATAAATGAAAAAGTAAATAAAATATTATTAAAACATTTTGGTGAAATAAAAAAAAATAACAATGAAAATATTATTCCAATATTATTAAGATCTAAATTAAATGAATCTATTATTACTTTAGGTTGTAAAAATAAAACTATGAATAAATTAAAAGTTACAGTTGGGATTAAAAATTTAAATGGCTTAATATTTGGAATAAGTAATGAGAATACAAAAATTATTAATGGAAATGATTATGAATATTTTTTCCAATTTTATATTCAAAATCCTAATGATTTAGAAAATATTGATTTAAGTATTCAAAGTTTAAATGTTTCATAAATATTATTTTTTTACTTTTTTTTTCAATAAAAATAGATAAATAAATAATTTAGATAATAAATTTTTATAATTTAACTCTTAAATATTATATAAAATTTATTTTAATAACAAAAAACATAAACTATTCAAATAAAAATATATTTTTTTATAAACTCAAAAAAAATTATATTTAATTGAAATAAAAGATTATTTAATTGATAAATATAATAATAATAATAACAATTATATTAATTTTAATATATTATTATTTCTTTAAGAATAAAATATAAAATAGAATAAAATTGTTTTTGATTTATTCAGATGGAAATAAATAGGTCAATTTTAATAATTATAAAATAAAACCTTTAAATATTTTTTATTTAATTTAAAATTAAAATATTTTATTCATATCAATTTCTATTTATAATAATAATAAAATTTCTCATATAATTAAAAAAATAAAAAATATAAAGAAATAAAACAAATAATAAAATAAGACTTTTTTTATAATAAATAAAAATCATTCTGAAGTGATATTAACATTTATTGTTCCTGATTTAATTTTTGGAAAACTATCTTGAGATTTATATTTATAAATTTGACTAGTGTTTCTTTTTCTTAAACCTAAATTTTTAACATTTATTTCTCTATTATCAATAAGACTATTAAATTTTTTATCATGAAATTTTTTATCATCATTATTAGTATTATTTGTTGGAATAATAGAATTTGAAGAAAAAGTATTTTTTAATTTAATATTTTTTTCATTTTCTTTTTTAAAAAAAGATACTATAGGAGAATAAATTCTCATATTTAATTTTTTTTGAAATTCATTTTGAATAGTATTAAAATCCTTATAATTCTCTATAGAAGGTTTTTTATGAAATAATTCAACATTAATTTTATTTAAATCAAACATTGTTTTAAAAGATTTATTTCTTTTATTTTTATTTAAACCTGATTTATAACCAAAATAATTTTTTTCAATTTTAGCAATTTTTTTTACTACTTTAACATCAGGACTTTTATTATATTCATCTTCATCACTAAAAGTATTATCAAAAACTTGAATTTCTTCAAATTCATTTTGCTGTTTTGGAAAAAAATTTGCCCTTTCTGCTTTTCCTTTTCTTACTATTGTTTTAAAAACTTCATTCATACTTTTATTAAATTTTTTTTGTACTTTATTTCTATTATATTCTTGTAATAATTCACTTAAAATATTTTTAGTAGTTTTTGTTCTATTTTTTAATCTTATATCAATATTGTATTTTGTTTTATTTTTTTTATACCAATCATCATGTTTTACTAAATCACTTGTATAATTTGATATATTTAAAAAAAATTTCATTTTTAATCTACTAAATAATAATCTTTTTTCTCTTATATTTTTTATTTCTTTATCATATTTTTTTTTCTTTTTTTCATTTCTTTTTTTTTCTCTTAAACTTTCATATTCAAATTTATTTTTTTTTATTACTTTATTTTCTTCTTCATTTTTTTTTCTTAAAAATGTTAAATAACGTTCTAATAATACCTCAATATCAATTCCCTGATCTAACATTATATTTATTTCTTTTGAAATATTTTGCTTTAATAATTCTTGTTTCATTTGTTTATTATCTATTTTTTTTCCTTGTTTTGATAAAAACTCCAGTAAAGTTTTTTTTTTTTCTTTTTCTTCTTCTTCAATTTCTTTAGATAAATCTGAAAACAAATATATTTCAATTTTGTTAATTTTTCTTTTATTTATATTTTCTAAATTTTCCGTATTTAAATTTTTATTTTTTTGATTTTTTATTTTAGTATTATCTTTAATTTTTTCTTCAATATTTGACGCTTGAATTATTATGTCTATTATAAAATTACAATAAATATAATTAAAAGTTCTAAAAAATTGTAAAATTATTTTACAAATTGATTTATAATCATTAATTAAATAAGGTTTTGTTGAAATAAATTTACTTAAATCAATACAATTTTTATTATTAAATAAATTAAAAATTTTATCTAAATCATTTTTTGAAATTGATTTTTCTTTTATTCTCATATAAAAAACTAAAATTGATTTAATCATTTTTTCACATTGAATATAATTTCTTTGTATAAATCTGATGATACCTTTAATTATTTCTTCTTTTTTATATGCATATTTTTTTGATAAAATATTACTTTGTTTATTTCTATTTATATTAACAAATTTATTTATTAATTCAGGTTCATCATAAAATAATTTTATATTTTGTAATTTTTCTTTAATTAACTCATGAATTGATTTTATTTCATTTTGATTTTGACTTATTTCTTGTTTTAAATTAGTTAAATTGTTTAACATTCTATTTAATTTATTAAATTTTGAAATAAAAATTAAATTTTGATTTTTTACATGATTTACAACTTGAACTAAATCTTTTAATTTTAGATACTTTTTAATTAAATTCAATTTCAAATAATTTTGAATTGTTTCTTTTCTTAATATTTTATTATCTTGAAATATTTTTTGATTTTTCCTTTTTTCAAAAGGTAAAATTTTTTTTCTTCTTAAAATTTTTTTTTTTAATTTATGAATATTATCTTCAGTGATTTTAATATTTTGTTTTAAATCTTTTAGAGAAAATTCTTCTTTAGTTAAAATTTTTTTTTTTATATTTTCTTCTTCAACAAACATTAATTTAGATTTTAAATTAAAATTTGACATAGTATGAAATAGATGATTCTGTACTTTTTCTTCATTATTAATTTTTAATTTGATTAATTTATATTTTTCATATTGTTTTTTTATAGTCATACTTTCAATAAATTCTAAATGTAAATTTTTTTTTAAATTCATATTTTCGATTTCAAGTTCTGATTTTATATTTTTATACATTTCAATTGCTTGAGTAAAAGTCTTTATTTGTACTTCTAAATCTATTTTTTCATCTTCTTTTTCTTTTATTTTATCATTATTTTTTAATTTTAAATTTTGTAATAATATATAATTAAATTGTTCATTAATTGATTTTAATATTGTTTTTTTTTGCATTATTAAAATATCATTTTTATTCATTTTTTTTTGATATTCTTCTATTTGTTTTTCATAATATTCAATTGCATTATCTAAATTTGTATATTTTGATTGTTCATCTATTAAATAATTCATTAAATCTTTTTTTGCTTTTGAAAATTGTTTTTCATTTTTGATTAAGAAATATGATTTTGTTTTATTTTTTTCTTGATTTATCTTTTTTTCTTCTTTTTTTATATTTTCTCTTTTATTTTTTTCCTTTTCAAATGAATTTTTCAATATGTCTTCTTTAAATATTTTATTTTTTGGTTTAATAAATTTTTGGCTTAAACTTTTTTTCTTTTTCTTGATTTTTAGTTCTGTAATTAATAAACTATTCATTTATTTTTTTATTAATTTAATATTAAATTATTTTATTTTTTTTAATAAGTTTAAACTAATAAATATTTTAATTTCTGTTTTTTTTTTTAAACATATAATTTTTAATCTTTATTAATTCAATAAAAACAATTTAAATCAATTTATATGAAATATTAACTTCGAAAAAAATCTATTTTTTAAATATTAAAAAACAAAATATAAAATTTTCAAAAAAAAAATAAAACATAAAAAACAAAAAAAAATAAATAAAATGCAAAGAGTAGAAAGAAAAAGAAAAACACTTCGAGATGTATCTCTTAATTCAGATGATTCAATTCCTTCATTTTCAATATCAAATTCATATTCAGTTAAAAGTTTATGTAGTAATTTATCATCAGTTCATTCAGAAAAAATAGAAGTTCATTTTGAAAATGAATTTCAATCTGAAGAAGTAATTGATGATTTTATAAGTGATTATATAAATGAAAAAAGAAACACAAGAAAAAATATTTCAGATAATATAAAAAATTTAACCGAAGATTTTTTAAATGATATTATGAGAAATTGTAATAAAAATAATTCACATATTGATTATTCTAAAACTAATACTTTTACACTTTCTGAAAATAATGATATTACTTTAAGGCTAAAAAAAGATTTAAATGGACCTACTACTATTATTTCTCCTAATAATGATTCTAATGAAAATGATGATGAAGAAGATGATAAATGATCATTTATTTTTTTTTTATTTATAAATTTTTTTTCAATAAGTTGATAAACTTTATTATTTATTATTTCTATTATTGCTTTACTTTTTTTAGAATATTTGAAATCAAAATTTTTTAATTATTGTAAATTCCTGAAATTTAATTATTTTTAAAATTTAAATATCTAAAAAATACTAAAAAAATTAAATAAATTAAGTTAATTTATCACAAACCATCAATATTAAAATTAAATAAAAATTTATTATAAAGATAAAAACAATAAAATATCATTTAAATTAAAGATAAAATATTTTAATTGTCAAGAAAGATAATTTCATTTTCATTAGTTTTATTATGTTCTTTTTTTTTATTCTTAAAAAAAATATAAACAAAACATAAAATAAAAAAAATTAAAAAAATAATAATACTTTTCAAAATAATAATATTTTGTTTTAAAAGATAATTTTCATCATTACAAAACTGATTTATTTTTTCTTCATTCCATGCAAAATTATTAATAACTTTAGTAAAATTATTAAAAGTAAACCTTTTAATCAAATTATAATTTATTAAATAATCAATATAATAATTATTAATATCAAAAACTGTTTTATTTTCATCTTCTTTATATAATTCAAAAGTCGCACTTCCCGAATATGTAATATCAATAACATTTTCATATATATTTTCATATAATTTATAAGCAGAATTAATAAATAATTGTATTCCCATTATTGTTGAATCATGTGAATTTGCTATAAATATTTTTTGATAATTAGAATTAGTATTATTATTAATTTCATCATAAATTTTGTTTGTAAATTTTAAAATAATATCTCTTAATAATAAACTCGTTTCTAATTTAAAACTTTCTTCTTTTTCATCTCCAAATAAATAATATATGATAAAAATATAATGAACTTCTTTTGATATTTTTAAAAAGTTTTCTGGTTCTATTTTATATTTTAATAAAGTTTCATTTGTTTTTTTTCCATCATATATTGAGCTTATATATTGATCTGTTATATCAAAAATTTCTAAAAACTTATAATATTTATTTTCATTATGTATTTGATTTAATTTTTCTCTATATAAATTATTAAATTTAATTTCCATTTCTTTTATTTTTTTATTTTCTTTTAAATTTTTATTTAAAATTTTTTCATATTCTTTTCTACATTTTTTACTCATTGTAATAAGAAATTTGCCTTCACTTTCTTTAGAAATATGAAAAGGTAATAAATGATTGTTATATTCACAAAAACGTTTACTTATTTTTATAATTTCATCTTTCATTTCTTCATTTTCAAAAAGTTTAATAGGAGGAAAAGTAAAATTGACTAATTCTCCAATATACATAAATGTTCTTTTAAAACGATGCATTTCACAAAAAGCTAAAATTTGACTTAAAGAACTCATAATTGTTCTATCAAAATTAGTACTTTCAATATAAATTTCATTGGAATCACATTTATTATTTATGATATCAGATTCATAATAATACTTGTCATTTATATATTCTCCAAAAATATATGTCATTCTTTCACCATATGCTGTTAATTGTCCTTTATTTAATATTAAATTATCAAAAAAATCTTTTGACTTTAAATTTAATGACATTGGTGTTCTTCCACCATGACGAACTATTAAATATATTGATATTAGTTTTTTAGAGTAGGAAAAAAATAAAAGGAAATTTAATATTTCAAATAAAAGAATATTTTTCATTTTTTAAAAAATATTTTTTTTAAATATCTCAATTATTTTAATTGATATTTTAAATAAATTTATTATTTTGTATATATATAAAAATAAAAACATTTAGTTAAATAAAGATTTTTTTATTAAATCTATATATTAAAATAATAATTTAGAGTAATAAATAAAAATATTAAAGAAATTAAATTTTAAATAGAATATAAAAAATATGTATTTTTTTATATCATCTCTCCAAAGAAATAGTAGAAAGAATTCGTTTAATCTTAAAAACTCAAATTCAAATAATGAAAATACAATAAATCCTGAAATATTATTTCTACAAGAAAATATAATAAGAAATGGGTTATCAAAATTAGTAAAAGAATCAAAAGAAAAAAAATTAACAAAAAATCAAAAATTTTATATTGGTAATAACAATTATGAAATAAATGAATTCAATTATAATAATTTAGATTTCAATTATTATAATAATTTAAATAATATAATTTACAATAAAGAAAATTCAGAAAATGAATTTTCAGATGATGAAACTTCAATAAAAAATATGTCAGTAGATGAAATTATTGAAGATTTGTTTATGAAAGAAAAGAATATAAATAATGATATTAATTATAAGAGAAGTTTAGTAATTAGTAAATTAGAAGAATTTAAATATAAATATTTAGAGAAACATTTAAATAGAAAAGAAAAAGAATGTTCAATTTGTTTAGAGGAATTTAAAGAATTGGATAGAGTTAAATTATTTTCTTGTAAACAACATATTTTTCATAAAGATTGTATTATTAAATGGTTATTGGATAAAGATATTTGTCCTTTGTGTAAAAAACCAATTATTTATTAATGTATGTATTATATAAATTATTATCATTTTTTCTTTTAAACTTTATAGGTAATATTAGTTATGTCTAATGTGGTTATTTTTAAATAATTTAAAAAAAGGAATTTAATATTAGGAAGAGTAAAAATAATTCAATTTATTATTAATTAATATAACAATAATAAATAAAAATGAATATAATAAAAAAAAACAAGTAATTTAGTAGAAGCAATATAAATATAGATTAAAAAAAAAGTAAATATTTTTAAATTAAAAATATCTAAAAAAAAATTTAAAAAATCATTTCAAAATCCTTAAATAAAAAAAAAAATTTTAACTTTTTAAAAAGAAATCATAACCAAAAAATTTTTTAATAGGTAACACCAGCAACAGTAACATAAGCATTTTGGAATTCATTTTCAAATTTTCCCATTACACTACCATCAGCATTAGGATTCCAAAAAGCACCACAAGCATGATTTAATCCACAATGTCCTTTTTTAAATGAAGTACCACTTACAATAAATTTATATCCTGGATATGTTGAATGTAATTTTTGATTTATTTCATTTATTGTTTCATTCATTTTTGTTTGTTGATCTCCTTCTACATATTCACCATCTAAATGTCCTTTTAAAGATTCTTCTATTAATCCTCTTACTTCTTCTTTTATATCTTCAAATTTAAGATCTTTTGACATTTTAATATATATTTTATTTTTTTTTAGGGTTTTATATTTTTTTATTAAGGAAAAATACTATTTTATTTTATTTTTTATTATTTATTAAATTAATTTTATTTATTATTAAATAAAAGGATTTGGATTCATTATTTTCTTATAAGATAAATTCTTGATGAATGAGTAATTAAACCAAACCACAATTTATTATCAATAAATATAAAACAAAGTTAATGTATTTATTATTTTTTATTTTAATATGTTAAAAAAATTATTACGATAATTAAATTTAATTTTAAAAAATTATTATATTTTTCGAGATTGATTAATATAAAAGTTATATAAACCAAAAAAAAGAATGAAATTATATAGTAAAACTTTAAATTTTAGTTAAATATTTTACAATGAGACTTACAGATAATGAAATAAAAGAATTATAAAAAAATCAATCAAATTAAAAATAAAAAATAAATTTAATAAACAATTTAATTGATTTGAAATAATTAATTTTACAATTAATAATTCAAATGGTTAAAGTATATTGAAAAATTTGAATTGATATTGGAAAATTTATTCATATTAAATTTTTTCAACCTAATCAAAATTATATTAGAGTTATTGAAATAATAGAATTTATGAAAACAAACTTATTGCTCAATTATAATAAATAAATTTACATTTTTATTCTTAAATATTTTTATTAAAAATAAAAAATTAAAATAAAAATTTGTTTTTAAAAGAATAATAATTAATAATAAAATTTTTTTGAAAATAAAAATGCATATTTCACCTTTACAAAAGTCTAGTTTTTCAAATAAAACATTTTATGAATCAAAAGAACAAATAAAACAAAAAATAAATGAATTAACAATTCAAAAATTACAAAATAAAATAGAATTATTAGAAAATAAAATAAATAATTTATCAAAAGAAAATTCAGATTTAAAAACAAAAATTGCACTGAATTCAAATATAGAATATGAATTATCAAATACTCAAATAAAATTAAGAGAATTAGAAGATAAAAATTATAATTTAATTGAAAATAATTATAAAGAACAAAAAAATTTAGAAAATAAAATAGAAAATTTAAATTTATTAAAAGAACAAGAAGAAAAAATAAATAGAAAATCAATGATAATTTACAATCAAAGAAGAGAACTTTTAAATCAAGTAGAATTAGAAAATAAATTAAATAAAGAGGAAATAATAATTTTAAGAAAAAAAAATGAAGATTTAAAAAAAAAAAATGAAGAAAAAGTAAAAAGATTAGAAATAAGAAATCAAATTAAATATACTGAATTAAAAAAAAGAATGACTGATAATTTAAATGAAGCAAAAAAAAATATAACTAAATTAAATATTGAATATATGGATGTTAATAATAGATTAACTTTATTACAAAATAATCAATTATTGAATCAAATTGAATTACAATCAGAAAAAATTGAAGAATTAGAAAAGTATAATAAAAATTTAAAAGATCAAATTTTTTATTTAGAAAATGAATTAGAAATTCATAAAAATGTTGAAATTAAATTAGCCAAAAAAATAAGAAAAACGTCTCTTAGTCAAAATATAAGTTTTAAAGATAATACTTTTAATAATTTTATGAATTCTAACGATTCAGTTAATTTAAATATTGAATTAATTAAAGATCAAATTAATCCTATTAATAAAAAAGTATTTTGTAATTCTACTACAAATAAAAGAACTTTTAATGAAAATAATTTTTTTTCTATTCAAGAAAAAAAAATACAAAATCTTGAAAAGCAAATTAAAAATAAGAATAATGAAATTGAAAATTTAAAATTTATTATTAATGATAATAAAATTAAATTATCACATTATGAAGATAAATATAGTGGTTTATTTAATTTTTTTGAAAATTGCCTTAGTCAATTTTATAACGATAAAGAAATTAATAAAAATAAAAATTTTTGTATTAATATTGATTCAATTAAAAAATGTGATTTTACTATTTTTTCAAAGGAAGAACAATATAGTTTATTAGTTTTAATTATGAAATATTTATTACCAATAATTAATTTAAATTTTAATGCAAACTGTAATGTTGGAAATGAAATTTTTCAAACTAATTTAAATATTATAAATAAAGAGTTTAATAAAACAGAAAATTTTTTAAATGATCCAATTTTAAAGCCCGCTTTTATTAAATATAATAAAATAAAAAATCATTGTAGTTCTAATACTAATATTAGTAATTTATTCACTAAATCTATTCCAATTATGAGAAAAGATAAAATAAAACATGATATTAAAATTAGTAATTTTAAATTAAAAGGTATTATTAATTGAAATATCTTTTTTATATGTTATATTTTATTCTCTAAGAATTTATTTATTTTAAATAATTTTTTTATGAATTTAAAATATAAAATTAGTATTTTTTTGATTAATATTAGATGTCAAAAATAAATGATTAAAAAACTTTTTAATATTTTAGGTTTTTAATATATAAATAATTGATAAATAAGTTAAACATTTTTTTTATTAAATTATATATAATACTTTTATTTTTTTATTTAATTTTTTTTAAAAAATTTTTTAAATTTTATAACAAAAAATTTAACACATTAAAATGACCAATAAAAATGAATCAAAAGATTTAAAATTAAATGAAAATGAAAAAGAAGATTTATATAGTTTATTTTATGAAATAATAAGTGAAATAAAAAATTGTAAAATAGAAATAGAAGAAGATGATTTTAAAAAAAATATACAAACAATATCATCAAAGCAATTAATAGATTATCTTCATGATTCAATCAAAATATTATTAAAAAAGAAATTTGAAGAAGGAAAAGAAGAACAAAAAAAAGAAGAAATACATTTAAAATTAATGAAAAAAATACCTATTGAAGCAAATGAAATAAATCAATTAGAAAATATTTTAAAAAAATTAGAAGAAAAAGAAAGAAATTTAATAAAATTAGTATTTAAATATAAATTACAAAAAGATGCAATGAAAAATAAAATAGAAGATTTATTAGATATTGAAGATGAATATGAAGAAATGAAAGAAAAATTAAAATATGAAGATGGTAGATTTTTAGAAAATGATAGAAAAGATAATGAAATATTAATTTTAAGACAAGAAAATACTAATTTAAAAAAAGTTATTTCAGATAATGAAAAAAATTATAAAAAATTAGAAGATGAATTAATCGAAAAAGAAAAATTAATTGTAACATTAGAAACAAAAATTGAAAAATTAAATAAATCATTAGAGGATAAACAAAGAGAAATCAATATGTATTCAACAATAAATTATGAAAATAATATTAATAATTCAAATTATAGTACAAATATTATATCAAATAAACAAGAAAATACAAATGATAATAATATAAATCAAAATTTAAAATTATATCAATTACAAAAAATAAAATCAAAGTTATTAAAAAAACAAAAAAATTCAGAAAATAAAATAAATGAAACTTTTGAACATTCAAAAATGTTTATAATGAAAAAATTTTTTACAAGTAAACATAATTTTTCAAATATAAATAATAGTTATATTAAAATATCAAAGTTACCAAATAATGTTAAATCAATTTCTTCTGAAAAAATTAGTGATAAAAATATGCCTTTAATAAGAAAAAATTCTGATATACAATCTCCTATTATTATTCAAAATAGTGGTTTTTATTCTACTAGAAAATTATCTTCTAAATCAAATAATAAAATTTTTGAAAAATAATTTTTTTACAAATTTTATTGAATTAAATATATAATTTGTATTTATATATTTTCAAAAGTTTATTTTTAGAAAATAAAATATTTTTTATTTATAAATTTAATTATTTTTTTATTATGTTTTTAAATATTAATGATTAAAATAAATAGTTATAAATTCTTTTTTATCATTTATTTAATCATTATTATTTAGTTTAATGATAATATATAAAAAGTAAAATTAGAATATTTTAATAAAAATTAAATATATATTTTTAATTTATTTAGGAAAAAATTTTTCAATATTTTTATAGATGATTCAAAAATGTAGGAGTAAATTAAAAAAAAATTAATAGGCTAATTTTCTGTTTTTTTATAACAAAATATTTATTATTTGTATTTTTATAATTAACATTCCATTTTTTATTATAAGGAAAATTTGTATATAAAAATATCTAAATATATTTATTTTATTACTTGATTAATTTTATTTTTCATATGTTAAGAATAAAAATAATTGAAAAAAATAAGACCAATGTATAATTCAATTGATATTCATTGATTAGTATATAATGAATATATATGATATAATTAGAGATAATGATTAATCGAAAATACTAATTTATTAATTATATCATATATATTATCAATAATAGGAATTTTTATTTTTGTGAAATAATAGTGTAACATTGTTATAATTTCTATAAATATGCTTATATAAAATTTTCAAATAGACAGTTAAAAATACTAATATTTTTATTCAAATTACTTTTTAAATTCAAAAACTGAAAAAGAATCTCATCAATAATATTACTAAATTTTATAATTTATTATATTTTTAATATTCAAAAATAAATGAAATATATAAAAACAATAACAAATATATTTTTAATATAAAAAAATGGAAAAATAATAAAAAAAATTTAAATAAATAAAAAATATATTTTAATTTATTTAAAAATGTCAGAAATAAAGGAATTAAGAGTAGCTCAATATGATAATCCAAAAAAAACAATGTATCTTGCAAAGGAACTTCTATTAACAACAGATAAAATTAATATTTCTGGAACAACAAATTCAGCAACAATAGTGGCAAGATCTGCCGAAGGATTAGTTAGATTTGGTTATGTTACCTATGATAATGTTAAAACTGAAACTATTATTGAAAATAATAAAAAAAGAATTAAATTTATTGTTACTATTAAGAAAACTAATGAATTTGATAGACTTTATAAAGAAAATGAAGAAAATAGAAAAAAGAAAGAAGAAGAAAGAAAAAAATTAGAAGAAACTAAAAAGTAACTTTAATATTTAAATATGAAAAGTTTTAAAATTAAAAATCCTTTATTTCTAAAAAAAAAATGAAATCATTTTTATTTTATCTTTTTTATAATTTTTATAAAGAGTTGAATTTTTTTTATATATATAAAACAATATATTATGTATTAAAAAAGGAAAATTAATTATTTTTATTCAGAATTATAATAAAAAATGTTTAAATCAAAAATTAAAGTATTAAAGACTTAATTAAAAAATTAAAAAATCAATTTTGTAGTCTCATTATAAAATTTAATTATTTTTATTTCATTTTAAAAAAAATGAATAATTTTATTTCATTCTTTCTAAATTCATTCATTATTTTTATATTATCAAAACTAATAACAAAAGGTTATTTAGATATTTATTTTTCAAAAGACAAACCAAATGAAGACAAAAACAAAACAAAGGAAATAAAACAAAATTTTACAGAAATATATAATTACAATTCAGAAATTTATATATCAAAAAATGAAACTTGTTCTTCTTTAGGAATTCATACTTGGAAAGTTTTACATTCAATTGCAGCTTCTTATTCAAATAATCCTAATAAAATAGAAAAAAAAAATTTTGAAAATTTTTTTTATGGATTAATTTATGTGTATCCTTCAAATAATAATATTTTTAAAGAAATTATAAAAGAACACCCTATAGAAAATAGAAATAGAGAAGAATTAGTTTATTATATATGTGATATACATAATATTCTTAATAAAAAATTAGGAAAAAAAAAATTTAATTGTAGACATGCTTTTGATATTTGGGGAGGTGATTGTGGATGTGATTCTTAATATAAAAGATTATATTTTATATTTTTTTATAGTTTTTTTTTGAATATATTTAAAAAAAATAAAATTGATAAAAAGTATTTTTTACTTTTTTTATTTACTTTTTTTGAATTAAAATATAAATTTTAATTTTTTTTTTTACTTTTGATTAAATATTAATTCAACTTCATCGCCACCAGAAAAAAAAACAATACAAAATGTTAAAAACTTAGATTTAATAGGAATAACATTATTAATAATTCCATTAAACAAATTATTACAAATGAAATTTAATTTTTTTTCAGTTAAATCATATTCAAAATACACAAAAATTTTTTCTCTTTTATTAATTTGTTCAATTTCACAAAAACTTTTTTCATTTTGATTTTTATTATTCATATTCCATATTTTTCCATTAATAGAAATACCATAAAAACCATTTTGAAAATCTTTATCATATTTATCATTATTTAAATTATTAATGTTATTTTTTTTTAAAGCAAAAATAAAATTATTACTTTCAATTAATTCTTTATCTCCTAATCCAACTGCAATCCAAGAAAAATCTTCTTTTTTTAATTTAATAATATATTGAAATTTATATTTTGTTTTTTTATTTAATGCATAATTCCCTAATACAAATTGGTGATCATATAAATTTTGTTCTTTACTTTTTATTGTTGAATAATTTAATACTAATAAATTATCTAATAAATAATTTTTATCAAAAATATTTTCTTCTTCTGAACTATTGTCATTTAATATTTCTATTTTTTCTATTTCATTTTCTTGATTTTGATTTTTACTTGATGATGAATTTTCAGTCAAAGAAAATTTTAAATTATCAATTTTCATTATATTTGATTTTTCTTTTTTTTCTATTAAATTTATTATATTATTATTTAATATCTCTCTTCTTGGAGAAAATATTATCATGTTTCTTTTTGATTTTTCTTTTCTTGGAGAATATATCATATTATTATTATTTGATTTTTCTTTTTTAGAAGAAGCTATTTTTTTATTTGAATTATTATTTGATTTTTCTTTTATAGGAGAATATATTAAATTATTATTATTATTTGATTTTTCTTTTTTTGGAGAAGTTATTTTTTTATTTGTATTATATTTTGATATATTATTATTATTATTCTTTGTTTTTTTGGAAATTTGTGAAAATATAAGATAATTATTATTATTATTAGTATCATTATTAATATTATTATTAATAGTATTATTATTATTATTAGTGCTATTAGTATAATTAGTATTATTTGTATTATTAGTATCATTATTATTTTTATTAGTATCATTAATATAATTAGTATTATTAGTATCTTTATTATTATTAATTTGATTATGTTCATTATAATAATTAGTCATATTATTTAAATATTCATTATCAAAAATACTAAAATCATCTTTTCTTTTTTTATTTAAATATTCATTTTCATTTTTATTTTCAAATACCACTTCTTTTTCAATTTCTTTATTATTTAACAGATTATTAATTGTTTTTTGCACACAATCAATTTGACCTTTTAATAAATTAATGTTATCAAAAATAGAATAAATTTTTTCATTAAATTTTTTATCAATCAGATTATATTTTTCTTCTATTTGTTCAAATTTAATTTGAAAATTTTCAATATTTTCATTTTGAAACTTTTTAATAAAATTTTCAATTTTTTCTATTCTATTAGACAAATCTTTTTCAATTTTTGTAAATTCTTTAAAATGAGTATAAAAAAGAGAGAAATGAAAATCTCTATTCTCCTCATTATGTTTTTTTAAATCTTTTCTGAAAAAAGAATTATTACAACCTAAATTAAATAAATAACAATTTATTATTGTATTTGGACATTCAATTTCTTTATGCTCTTCAATTTTATATTTTTCTATTCCTTTTCCGCAATTACATTTAATAAATATTTTACTACAATTAATTTGATGACTTTGAATATCTTTATAAAAAAATTCTAAATTACAAAAATCACATTTTACCATTCTAAATAAACATTCTTTACTTAAATGATTATTTAAATTATCAATTAATAAAATATCATTACAACCTTTATCTTTATTTTTACAATATACTTTTATTATTCCTCTTATTTTTAAATAAAGATTTTCAATATTATCTTTTTCTGCTTTTTCTATTTTCTTATCTGGATGATTTGGACAATAGAGTTCTTTATTAATTGAATTTTTAAAACAATTTTCACAAAAATAATCTTCACATTTTGTTTTTATTAGATTGTAATCTATTTTTTTACAAATTGGACATAAGATAAATTTTGCTATTGAAAGTGAATTTTCTTCTATATCATTTAAAGATATTAATGGTTTATTTTTTATATTATTTTGATTTTCTTTCATTTTTTTTGTTTTTTCTTATTTTTTATCTTTTTTTTTATTGTGTAATTTTTAGATTTTTCAGACAAAATTTGAGACGATTTTATTTATTTTTGATAGAAAATTTTTAAAAAAATATTGTTTTTCATTTTGCTTTTTTAATGTTTAATTTTTAAAAATTTATATTAATTTAATAAAAAATAAATAATTGGAAATCTTTGAATATATAATTAATTTGTATCATTAATTTATTAAGACATTTAATTATTTGAATCATTGCATAATCTGTTTATTGACAAAAATAAATATAACAGATAGTGAAATGAAAAAAAATAACAATTAATAAATGTATTCTAATGTATAATAAAGAAAACAAAAGGAATTTTTAAAAAAGGAAAATTTTAAATTTACAAAATAGGAAAATAAAACAAAAAAAAATATCTTAAATGAAATTTATTATTTTTAAAATTTAATAATGATAATATACAAAATTATAAAAAAAGAAGATTGAATTTAAATCCTCAAATCAAAAATTTCAAATAAAATAAATATTAAAAAAAAAAAAAGCAATTTAAATTTCAAATATCAAAAAAAAAGAAAAAAACATTAAACAAAAAATTAAAACAACCTCTCAAAAAAAAACACACAAATATAAAAAGATACAAAAAAATAAAAAAAAATAATAAAAAAACCTCATTTCAAAAAATAAATTACTCATCCAAAAAACTATATATAACCAAAAAATATTAGAAAAAAAATATAAAAAAAACACTTAAAAAAAATGTCATTAGCCTTATATAGACAATCAACATTAGGAAATTCATTATTTGAAGTATTACAAGAATTACAAAATGAAAAAAAAATATCAGAAACAATGTTAAAAAAAACAATGGAAGTATTTGATAAATCAATATGTGATGAAATATCTAAAGTTAATAAATCAAGAGCAACAATTAAAGCAACAATTACTTCTTTTAAAAATTGTGATGATATTTGGATTTTTTATGGTAAAGATGCTACTGTTAAAACAGATAAAGAACAATTAACTTCTAATAAGTTAAAAATTATTACTTGTGATAAAAATATGAAAGAACAATTAGATCAAGATAAAAAAAATTATACTGATTTTTATAATCATACTGAAGAAAATAGTTAATTAAAAAAGCAATTTTTTTTGGGTTTTTTTCTTTTTTTTTTTTATTTTTTTTAATGGGAATGATGGAATATTTATTTTTATATGTATATATATTTTTTAATATTATGTTGTTTTTGTTTTTTTTTGTTTATAAAAAAATATTTTTGTTTTATATTTAAATTTTAATATGAATATATTTTTTTAATTATATATAATTAACAAATAACCATTTTATCAATTGATATTTATGATATTAATTTTTAATTAAGAGAAATATACAAATAACAAAAATTTCTTGTAATTAATTTTTGAAAATTAAAAAATATATTTTTTATTAATCATCATATAACTAAAAGTTATTAAATTCTTATAATTATTATAAATAAATAATTAATTTATAGATTAAAAACCATTATTTATAATTTATAAATGTTTTTAAGGAAAATTTATTGTTATCCTTAAATGTCAAAAAAAAATTTTAAAAAAATCATCCTAACATATATATGATAAAAAATGAAATATAAAACATAAAAAAAATATATATAAAAAAAGATAAAAAAAATATTAAAAATGGGATGTTCATGTATAAACACAGAAATAAAAGAATCAAAAAAATCAAAAAAAATAATAAACAAATATTCAAACACAGATATAAGAAAACAATTTGAATTTGTATATATGTTAGGAAATGGTGCATTTGGTAAAGTTAGATTATACAGAGATAAAAATGATCATCAAATATTATATGCAATAAAAACATTAAAAAAAAAGAATATACCAAAATACGAATTTAATCTTTTAAAATCAGAAGTAGAAATTTTAAGTGAATTAGATCATCCAAATATAGTAAATTATTTTGGAACATTTGAAGATAATTTTTACATTCATATTGTAATGGAATATTTAAAAGGATATGATTTATTTAAAGTTATTTCAATTAAAAATTATACTAAATTTGATGAAAATGATATGTCAATAATTATATTTCAATTAACAAAAGCTTTATATTTTATTCATAGTAAAAATATTATTCATAGAGATATTAAACCAGAAAATATTATTTTTGCAAATAAAAATGATTATTCAAGTTTAAAATTAATAGATTTTGGTTTAGCAACAAATAAAAAAGAAGATAATAAAAAAGTAGGAACGCCTTATTATATGTCACCAGAAATGATAAAAGGTAATTTTTGTGATAAAAGTGATATTTGGGCAATTGGTATTATTTTATATTTAATGTTAACTGATAAATTTCCATTTGTACAAAATAAAGATAATAATGTTTTTAAAGATATTTGTGAATGTAAATATAATCAAAAATTATTAGATGAAATTGATTGTTCTGAAGAAGCAAAAGATTTAGTTAAAAAGATTTTAGTTGTTGATGTTAATAAAAGAATTTCTAGTCAAGAAATTTTAGAACATCCTTTCATTAAAAAAAGTAATAAAAAAAAAAATAATAAATTAATTAATAATGATACTTTGGTTACTTTAAAATCTTTTGCTAATAAAAATGCTTTACAGAAAGAAATATTTTACTTTTTAGCTAAAATTAAAAATGAAGAAGAAATTAATAATTTAAACAATTATTTAATGATTTAGATACTGCAAATTCAGGAACATTAACAATAGATGAAATAAGAAATGGATTTAAAAAATTAGGAATCGAAATTAATGAAAATGAATTAAAAGAAATTTGGGAAGGATTAAATTTTCACACTGATGATCAAATTAATTATACAGAATTTTTAGCTGCAATGATGTCAAGTTATAAATTTAATAAAGAAGAAAATTTATGGATTGTTTTTAATTATTTTAAAGACAATGATAATAAAAAAAGTGAATATATTAGTGTTGATAATTTAATTAATATGTGTAAATCTATGAATTTGCCTATTAATGAAGAAGAGATTAAAAAAAATTTAGAAGGGTATAATAAAAATAAATTAAATTTTGAAGATTTTAAAAAAATAATGGGAATTATTAACGAAGATGAGTAATTTTTTATTATTTAAATTCTTTATTAATTTTTTTGTTAGTATAATTTAATATTAAATATAGGGTTATAAAAAATAAAAATTTGAATTTACTATATATGAAAAAAATTAATTATTTGATATAAAAGGAATATTAAAAGAACCTGAATTATAATAATTAATTCCTGTTTTACAACTATAATTTTTTAATATTTTGTCTTTTATTATTTCATATTCATTTTTTTTTAGTTTATTAAAGAATAATTCTTTATCTGAATACTTTCTTTTATTTAATATATTTTTATTAAGACTTTGATTTTCATTTATATTATCACTTTTATTTTTTTGATGTAAACTTTTTTGATAATCAGAATAACTTTTATCATTAGTGATTCTAATTGAAGAATTATATGATAATGAAATAAATTTTTTTTTCTTTTTTTTACAAACAATTCTATATAAATTAGGCTTTTTTTCTATATTAATATTATTATGATAATTACTAAAAGAACTTTTATAATTTATTTTTTTATTTTTATTATTATAATTAATATCTATATCTGAATGAGACAATCTTTTTTTATTTTTTGTATTTATATTACTTAAACTTATTCTTATTTTTTTTATTTTAAATTTCCTAATATTATTTTTTATATTTTCTTTAAAATTCTTTTTAAATTCAAAATTAGAAATATTAATTTCTTTTGCAGCCAAAAACATTGATTTATTTCTATTTAATTTTTTTATAATATTTATTCTTTTATCATATAATAATTCTAATATATCCATTGGACAAATTGATTGAAATAAATTAATATCAATCTTAAATAAAATTGTATTTTCTTTTTCAACAATTAAAGAATAATTATAAAATTGTTTTCCTTTTGTAATTTCTGAACCACAAATTGTTCCTTTATTTAAAAAACAAATTTTTTTAATTTTTCTAAATAAAGAAAAATAATCTTCTTTATTATTATGAATATTTAAATAACCAAAAGAACATTCTCCTTTAAAAATAATATAAATATATTTAATTTTATCATATGGTGTATAAATAATATAATTTTTATGAGGAAAAATTGGAATAAATTGAGAAAAGATTTTGTAATTCATTTTAATAGAAGGAATTAATTTACTTAAAAATTCCATTTTATCATAATTACTTTTATTAAATTTATAAGATAAAATTTTATCAACATATTTTTTTTCTAAATAAAAAATATCGACATCACTTTTACATAAAATTGAGTTTGCTCTTGGTAAATTATTAATAACTGAATATTCACCAAAACAAAATCCTTCTTTAAATTCTGTTTCATAATATTCAAATTCTGAAATAAAATTTTCTATATTTTCATCTTCTATTAAATTATGATATTTTTTAGTTAAAATTTCATTTTTTAATTTTTTTATTAATTTATGATCTTTTTCTTTTGTTGTATAATTTCTATATCTTTTTTTTTCTTTAATTTTTACTTTTTCATTATTTGATTCTTCTTCTAAATCAGACATAAAATTTTCAATAGGAATATCATTTATATTATTATTTTTAATGTTATATAAATTATCTTCTTCATTAAATAAATCAATTAATATTTTTTGTGTGTAATCATTAAATTTTATTGTTTTTAATTCTACTTTTCCTTTTATTATTCCATATAATTTATCACTATAATCTCCATAACGAAAAATATATTGTCCTTTTTTATATTTTTTATATTTTATAAAACAGGAAATTTTTCTTATATCTTCTTTATTTAAATTTTGATATTGAATATATCTATTTATTCCTTCAAATTTTAATAAAGATAAAAAAAGTAAGTTTATATTTCTTATTTTTTTATTTAAATTTTTTTTAATCCAAAAAAATTCACTTTTTAATTTTTTCTTATTATTTATAATATAAATTCCTTTTGATGATTCTTCAATTATTATATTTTTATAATTTAATTCACCTGAATTAAATTTTATTATTAATTCTTTTTCATCATATTCTCTTAATTTATATAAAAAATAATAACCTATTAATTTAGCGAATCTACTTTTTATCCAATTTTTATTCATTTTTTTTATTTATCATTTTATTAATATTAAAAAAATTAAAAAATTTTTTAAGAAAATTAATATTATCTAATAACTTTATTAATATTAATATTTAAATATTGATATAACAAAATTACTAATATTAAAAATATATAAACCAAACAAACAAACACTTTTTTTATAATTTACAACACCTAAATTAAAACCTAATTAATTTATAATGTAATTACACCATCAATAATATTTTGGACTTGAGTATTGTTATAATTAACTGAAACTTCAATTATATCAACACTAGGATTTTTTGTATAATCAATAATACTATATTTTTTTTTAAAAAATTTTATTAAAATTTTATCATCTTTTGATAAATAATTTAATAGTCTATTTATTTTTCCAACTTCTTTTAATTCTTTATATTGTAAAAAGTCCATTATTCTTAACCAATTTTTTTTTGAAATTTTATCAATTTTTTTCCTTTCATTATTTATTGTTTCAACTGTAGATTTACTTGATTTTTTTGGTATATAAACCTCACTTTTAATAATATTTATTTTTGTTGCTCTTTGTATTCCACAACCCATTAATTAGTTTTTAAATTATTTAATTATCTTTTTATTACAATTATTTATTTTAAGATTAATCGTTTATTTTTTTTATATTTAATTTGGTTGATCCAAAATTTTAAATTTAAAAAATAAAATATGAATTGCACTTTTTTCACCTTTTTTTTTCAATTTTGTTTTTAATTTGTATTATTTATTTTATTATATATTAATAAATACTGTCTTTCTTTTTAAATTAATATAGTTATTGCTTAATATATTATAATTAAAAATGTCAAAATTAAAAGGAATAATATTAAAAGGAATTAAAAATGAAAAATTTGAAGAAATATTTTATAATAAAAAAGAAACAGATATTAGTGAATTAAAATTTGTAATTTCAAATATTAATAAAATAGGAGAAGGAACAATTGACTATAATGATAATATATGTTATTATAAAACATTTTTACCAAAAGTTCAAACTCAATCTTTTTTTTATATAATTTATTGCCATAAATCTTATTTAGAAGATAAGATTAATGAATGCTTTGATGAAATAATTGATGTATTAAATAAAATAAATCAATTTAATTCATTTACTTTAAATAAATTTCCAACTAATATTAAAGATGAAATAAATGAAATTTTTATAAATAGACAAAGTAATACTTCTAATTTAAATATTAATAATGAAAAAATAGAAATAATAGATAATGAAAATAATTTAAGTGAAAATAATAATAAATCTAATCTTCGTTTTAGTGTAGTGAATGAAAATAATAATTATAATTTAATTGAAAAGACAAATTCAGGTATTAAAAATTTAAAATTATTTTATCTAATTATTTGTATTTTATTATTTATAGCCACAATCATTTTAATGAGAAAATATATACTAAAAAAAAAATAAAGTTAAAATTATTAAAACTAAATAATATTTTATAAAAACTTTAATATTAATATTATAGACAGAAAAAAATTATTAATAAATTAATTTATTGAAATATTTAAGAAAAATTAATTTAAACTTTTTTAAAATCTCATTTTAAAAATCAAATTTTTAAATAAATAATAATTTAAATATCAATAAATAGACCTTTATTTTTATGAGAAAATTCCTTAAATTTATTTTTAATATCGACAGTAATATCATTAATAGTTAAATCAATATGCTTTAAATTTGGATATTTCTTTAAATTATTTAAAAACTCTTCAGCACCTTTATCTCCTATTATATTATCCCAAAGAAATAAACTTTCTAAATTATTAATTTTATCTAAATTTTTAACAAAATTAATAAAACTATCATCACTAATATCATTATTACTTAATAATAAAAATTTTAAATTTTTTAAATTATTCATATATAAAATAAAGTCATTTAAACCATCATCTCCAATATTATTTAAACTTAAATCAATATGGATGAGTTTAGAAAAGTTTTTTAAATTTTTTGAAAATTCTTTCATTCCTTTAACTTCAATATTATTGTCTTTTAACAATATAATTTCAAGGGAAGATAAATTTATTTTTGATAAACTAATTAAACCATCATCACTAATTTTATTATAATTTAAATTTAAAACTTTTAATTTAGTTAAATATTTTAAAATATTTGATAAACTTTTCATTCCATTTGATTTAATATTATTTGATTTTAAATCTAATGTTTCTAAATTAACTAAATTCTTTATTCCTTCACTTAAAATTATTATTCCTTCATCATTTAAATTATTTTCTCCTAATTCAATATTTAAAAGTTTTGGAATTGATTTTAAATTATCTGATATAGATTTAATTATTTTTTCACTTAATTCTTGTCTTGTAAAAATTAAATTTTTAATATTAGAATAATTTTTTAAATTTTGAATATCATTTAATAATTCATCTTCATATATTCCAATTCCATTCAATATTAATACATCATTACTTAAATTTTTATTTTGTAAAATATAATTTTCTCCAATTATTTCTTTTGTTAAATATTTAGGATTTCTTCTAATTTCTCCTTTATTATAATTCCAAGAATTATCAAATTTTTTTAATTCATTTATTACTTTATTTAAACCAATGACAGTAATTGGATTTGAATCTAAATGAAATGAAATAAAATTTTTCATTAATTTTAAAGTATCAATTAAAGATTTTAAAGAATCTTCATTTATATCATTCCAACCTAAATCTAAAGTAGTTAATTTCTCTAACCTATTAATATTATCATTTAAAAAAATAATTCCTTCTGAATTAATATTATTTTCTCTTAAATTTAATATTTGTAAATTTTTTATATTCTCAAAATTTTGTGTTATTAAATTTAAATCTTGATTAGAAATAAAAGTAGAACCTAAATTTAAACTTTCTAAATAAGGAGTTTCTTTAAACCCTTTTAATAAATTAGAAAGACCACTTGTTCCATTTTTATTACCATAAATTGCAAAACTTAATAAATTTGGTAATTTATTTAAATAATTAGAAAAGTAAATTATCCCTTCTTCTGTTATTTCATTTTCACTTAAATTTAATCTTTGAATTGAACTTGGTAAATTATTTGTTAATAAAATTATTCCTTCATTCCCAATTTGATTACTTGATAAATTTAAATAAGTTAAATGATTCATTTGATTAATTGACCAAATTAAATTACTAATTTGTTCACTTGAAATATAATTATTACTAAAATTTAACATTTTTAAATTTTCAAACTTTGATAATTCTAAACACAATTTTTCAATACTTTTACTTTTAATATGATTATAAATAAAATTTAAACTTCTTAAATCTCTTATATTATTTAATCCTTTAGTAAAAAAATCAGTACCTTTATCACATAAATTATTTTGATTTAAATTAATATATTCTAAATAAGGAACATATTTCATAATACTTTCAAATGAAATCATAGAATCTTGTTCTAAATTATTTCTTGATAAATTTAAATATGATAAATTAGTTAAAAGCATTAAAAAAGGTAAAATTTCTTCCATATCATTATCATCTAAATCAATATTTTTTAAATCTAAAATTCTTAAATTTTGCATACAAGCTATATTAGTTAAATTATTTTTTAAACTTTCTTTACTTGTAATAGTTAAAGAAATAACTTTTTGTAATTCAATTCCAGGATAAATTTTATTTACATCTTGATCAATATTAACACATATTCCAAAATCAATTTGCATTTGATTTGACATATTATTATTAACACAATCATTTAAAATATTATTTTTCATATATAAAATTATATGATATGAATCATCTTTTATTTTTTTTATTTCTCTAATTTCAAAAATTGAATTTGGTTGTATTAGTACTTCTTCTGCTTTTGGATAAGGAGAAAAATTTTGAGTATCCATTGCTTTAAATGATAAATACCAATTTTTATTTATTATTCTTTCATAATTTATTTCTATTATATTTTTTTCATTTTGTAATAAATTTTTATTTTTTGTTGTTGTTAAAAATTCTTTATTTGTTATTAAGGTTTTTTCTTTAAAAATATCTGGATTAAAAGTATTTATTGATTTATAAGTTGTTATTATTTCTTTTTGATTTGCTTCTGTATCGAAAACATATATTAAACATAATAAAAACCAAAGACAATAATTATTAATTTTTTTTTGAGTTATTATTTCATTTATTATTTTATAAATATCACCTTCTTCAATTAAAATTAAAGGAATAATTTCTTTAAAATTATCTTTTGTTAAATTTTTAACATAATAATAAGTATAAGGAGATAAATTTATAACATCACACATTAAAAAATCTTTTGCTAAAATATTTCTTAACTTTGAAAATGTTAATATTTCATTATTCAAATTATGATTTTTATTTAAATGTTCTACTAAATTTTTTTCTATTTCATAAATTATTTTAGTATGTAATAAAGATATATGATGACAAAATTTAATCATAAAAAGATCTTCAATATCTGTTTCAAAGTTTTGAAATAAATTTTCATAAAAAAATATTTTTAATTCATTTAATACATTCATTCTTTTTTTTCCTACTATTTTAAATGGATTTCTATTTATTCTTTCTTTTCTTAATATTAATTTATCTGTTATTGGAGAATTATATCTATAAACAATATCTTTGTCTTTTTTATAAGATAAATTTGAGAAATCAAAATTTTCTTTATCTTCATTTGCTTTTTTTATTTTAATATTGAATAATTTTTCTTCAAGTAAATATGATTCAAATAATGGGATTGGAATATAAATATCTAAATTTGAGTCTTCTTCATTTTTGTTTTCTTCTTCTGGTAATTTTTTTATCCAACGATAATCTGTATAATAAATTTCATTGTAATTTCCCATTTTTTTAATATTTATTTTATATATTTTAATTTAATATTATAAATCATTTTATTTTAAAAATTTTTATATAATTTTTTAAAAAATAATAGAAATTATATTTTCAATATATATTATACTATATATACAGTTAAAAAAGTACATATATTAAGAATAATAATAATTGATTTAATAACAATAACTTTTATAAAATGAAAAAAATAATATTTTAATAAATTGATTCAGAAATGATATAAAATCTCTTCAACTTGTTTATTTATATAATTATCTAATTCTCCAGAACTATTAGAATCATTATTATTATTTATAAAAGAAATAAAAGAAATTAGTTCATGAATATTAATATCTGAAACAGTTTCTTTAGGAATAAATTGAGGTTTAATCATAAATTTATTTAAAGCATCAAAATCAAAATTTTTAAAAAATTTATGATTTTTAATTGCTTTAAAACTCGAAATTCTATTTTTTTGATTTTTGTCTAATAAATTACAAATTAAATTATTAAAATTTTCACTTTTACTATCATTACTAAAATATAATTTTAAATTTAGAATATTTTCATACAAAAACTTTGCTTCATCATTTTTATTAAAAGGTAATTTTCCATAATAAATTTCATATAAAATAATACCTAAAGACCAATAATCAGCATTAAAATTATAGGGTTTACCTAAAATAACTTCTGGACTCATATAATAACTTGTCCCAATTATTGTATTTGTATAATCTTTTTTTTCTAAATTTTTTGCTACTCCAAAATCAATTACTTTTAAATAACCATTTGTATTTATTATTATATTATCTGGTTTTAAATCTCTATGAATTATTCTTTTATTTTGTAAATAATTTAAAACAGAAAACAAAATTGCTCCATAAAATTGAGTTTCTTCATAATTTTTTAATTGATTTTTTTTCTTTGATTCATTTATTTTTTTTCTTAATGAAATACCATCTACAAATTCCATAAGAAAAAATAAATAATCTCTTGTTTTATATGTATTAAATAAATGAACAATAAATGGATGTTCAATTGAAGAAGAAATTATTTTTTCTGATAAATATAATTTTGCCATTTCTTTTTTTTCATATAAACTTTTAATTTCTACTGTTTTAATAGCAAAATATCTTTTTTCATTACATACTAAATAAACTTTTCCATAACTTCCTCTTCCAATATCTTTCACATAATATAAGGAATTTAAATTTATTGTTATATCATTAATTACAATTAATTTTTTTAAAGTTTGAAATAAAGGATTTTCTTTATCTACTATTTCTTCATATTTTTTTTTATTTAATGTATAAATTATTGTTTTTGTTAATGAAAAAAAATTTGCATTTCTTGAATAAGAATTTTTTTCTGATAAAATATCACCAAATGAATTATTATATGATAATGTTTTTATTTCTTTTTCATTAATTACAATTTGAACTTCTCCTTCTTTAATATAAAAAAATTTATTTGAAAATGGTCCATTTTTTAATATTAAATCACCTTGTTTATATTCTTTTTTTTTCATTGAATTTGCTAAATTAAATATAGTAAAAGAAGATAAAAAATTAAATTGAGGATTATTTTTTAATATTAAAATTAAATCTTTGATTGAAATTTCTTTTATTTGATTAAATGAAATAATTGGGATTAAATTTTCAAATTCAATTTCAAAAATAATACATTCATCACCTAAAATATTATAATTAATTGATTCTTCTTTCATTATTGCATCCATATAAATTTTTCCTTTCTCAATTTGATTTTTATAATTTAAATTAACTGAATGAATAAAATTTTGTAATTCTTGCATTTTTTTTTCTTTAAAAATGGTTCCTGAAATTGGTAAAAGAATTTTTTTTTGATTATTAAACATAATAATATTTTGATAATAAAATTTTAATTCAAAATTTAAAAAAACCTTTTTTATTATTTCTTCAGTATTAATAAATTGATTTAAATATTGATTTTCTTTAATTGCTTTTTCAAATATTTTATAAATAATATTTTTAATACCTTGTTCTTTAAAAATAGGAATTAAATCTTCATATTTAATTTGTAATAAAATAGTTTCATTATCAGTTAAATAAGAATAAAAAGATTCAACTCTATTAAAAATTCCAGTTTCTAAAAATAAATCTCCTTCATTAATAACTTTAATAATTAAATTATTATAAGAACAAAAAACTTTTCCTTTTAAAATTAAATAAATACAATCTGATAATTTATGTTGTTCTAAAATTAAAGTTTTTTCTTCACAATCAATAAAATTAGAGATTTCAGCAATTTTTTCTTGGGTTTCAATATCTAAATTAGAAAAAAAATAACATTTTTGTAAATATTTAAGTATTTCATTATTTCTTTTCTTTTCATAATCTTTTGCAATCTTTTTATACTTTTCAAAAGGTAAAATAAAAAGATAACATTTATTAATTGTTTTGATATAGCAATTATTTTTTGTATTTTGTAACAAAGATTGAGTACTTATTCCATTTCCTTTTGGTAACTCATATATTTCTTCATCAGTTGAATATTCTAATTTTCCTTTTTCTAATATGAAATAATAATCATTTTTTTTTTGATCTTTTGTAAAAAGTTTTATATTACTTTTTACTTTTTCATATATTATTGTATTTAATATCATTTCTATTATTTCATTATTCATTTCAGGATATAATAATTCATTTTCTATTAGAATTTTTTTTATAAATTCTTTTTGTTTATTTGTTAATTTTTCTTTTATTATTTTTATTGGTAAATCATTATTATTTTCTTTTAATTTTTTAATATTTGAAGCACTTAAATTCTGTTTTCTTTTTTGAAATTCTGATAATTTAAATTTTTCTAATGTTTTACATTTTGTTGAAGAATTATATTCATCTCTATCTGAATCAAAACAATTTAATTTTATAAACTTTTCTTTTAATGGAGTTGAAGATAAAAAATTTAATTTTCCTTTACTTGGTAATAATTCAAATATTTTTCTTTTTCTTTGATTCATTGAAACTGAAGAATATAAACAATAATATTTATTTGTTCTTAAATTATCTAAATCATTTATATTTAATTTTAATAATTTTTTTTCTGTATTTATATTTGATTTTTTATTATTATTATAATTATCATTAGTATTATTTTCTTTATTTCTTTTTTTAATTTCTTCAATTTTATTTTTTTTTTTTTGATTTATTTTCTTCTTTTGAGGACTTTTTTTTTCAAAAGTGTTTGCTTTTGTAATTAAATTACTTTGATTTGGAGAATAATTTTTTATATCTAAACTTATTTTTTTTTTTAAAGGAATATATTCATTTTTTTTATTATTTAAATTACTTATTCCTTTTGATAATTCTTCAATTCTTATTGAAGATTCTTTTTGAGTACTTATTGTTTTGATACAACAATATGAACCCATATTCACTTTTTACTATTTATTTTCATTTATTAAATTATTATTTTGAATATTAAAAATATAATTTAAAAAAATTTAATCTTTAATAAAAGGTATTTTTTTAAAACAAATAATTTTGAATAAGAAAGATTTTTTAGATTAATATTTATTATAAACTATTTAATAATAATATTAATAATTAATGTCATATATATTTTGATAAATTAAATCATTGGAATAAAAAAAACATAAAATTCATTATATTTTTTTATTAATTTTCTCCCTAACTTTAATAAATATCTTATTTAATTCAATTAAATAAATAAAAATTAAAAAATGATTTTTTCTTTAATATGTAAAGGTGTAAATTTCATAAGTTTCATAATGAACATTTTATCAATTATAATTTATATAAAAAACAAATATGAAATAGAAATAATAAACATGTTAAAAATAGAATTAATAATTGCAACTTTTTTACAAACAGTTCCTTTATTTACTTTCCCAAAAGAAGAAAGTATATATTTAAAAGTATTTCAAGCTTTTTATTCTGGCTCTTTTAATTTAACCATTTCACTTATTACAACTTTTATTGCAATTTCAGTTTGTATTTCTATATTTTATCAAGAATTTTTTGTTAAATATTCGAAATTATTAACAATTATTTTTTCTTTTTTAAGTTGGATTTTAACAATTTTTTATTCATATTATTTATTTAAATTAAAAAGTATTACTTGTTCTACAGAATTTTTTTGTTTTTATGAAATTAAAAAAGATTTATTCCCTATTATTATTCATATAATATTATTTATATTAAATATTACTAGTAATATTATAATGATAATTGCAATACATAAATTAATTCAAGATAAAGAATTAAAAAAAGGGTTTCTTAGACAAGTAATTGGTTTTATTTCAGGTTCTTTTATTTTTTATGGACCTTATTTTATTGCTATAATTCCATTACTTTTTCATTTAGACAATTATAAAGGAGTTTATAATTTATGGAATAGTATTAGAATTTTGTTTTTTTGTATGAATGGATTATTTGTTTCTGTTTTTTATATTTATTCAAAATCTTCTTATGTAGAAATTTGGGAACTTTTAACATGTAAAAAAAATGACAATATTTATAATAGTGTAGGAAGTTTTCATTTATATAAGTTAAGAGAAGAATAAAATTTTTTAAATATTGAAATTAATTATTATTTAATTAATAAAATTTATATTCTTTTTTAATATAGAATGAAACTATTATTTTTAAATATTTTTATTTTAATTTAATCCAATAATTCTTTTTATTTAATTATCTAATAATTTTAATAATTTATTCTTATTTTATAAGTATTTAAATTATTATTAATTTTTAAAATTTTATTAAATAAATTTAATAAAATAAAATATTCATAATAAAAATAAAAAATTAATATTTTTATTAATAATATTGTAAGATAAAAAATAAATGAAAAAATAAATCATTTTTAATTCATTGGGGATTGGGGATTGGGGATTGGGGATTGGGGATTGGG